>JAWNNO010002879.1:0-13052 GCA_035044985.1 Lordiphosa fenestrarum
TCTCTCCTTCTTATTCAAAGCTTGGCCTTAAAAAAGGTGATAACGGAGAAGAGAGAGTGGCTGGGATCTGAATTGGAGCAGTGTTTAGGCAGTTTTGCAACATATTCAGAAGCTCTGCATCATCCTCTTCCGACCAATCGATACCAGTTCGCTTAACCTGTTTGTAGTTTTTTAGGTTTGACTGTGGGTTTTTTAGGTTTCTAATTTGATTCTACATTGTCTGACCAGAGGATATTTCTTCAACAAAGCATTGAAAATTAGACTCCCTAACGTTTTTAATATGACCTAGCAGGTTTTTTCTCTGCTGCCAGCGCTAACCGCGCATCTACTGGTTTTTTGGAGTGGTAGAATTTCTGCCTACTCGCGTTTCTCAGACGGAACAACATCTCAGACTCTGGGCTCCACCATTGTTTTAGCGCATATCTACTGATGCTGGGAATTGTGACTGTGTTAGACCTGGTCATGGAGTTAATTTTCTCGTGTAGAGCATGTAGATCTGAATACGAAGCCGTACTAAAAACCCTGGCTATCCTATTGTGCATAATTTTCTTAACTGACATGGATGTACAGAATGAGTCTATTTCAATTTTCAATCAATCAATTGGTTGCTGTTGGACGTACTTGACCCAGAAACGTTCCACTGTTTATCTGATCCTATTAAGTTAGAAAAGGAGAGGTCAAGAGCTGAGAATTGCGTTGGATTACGTCCTTTGTAGTCAGTGCTCTGGCAGCCCCAGCCGATTGACTTGGCATTTAAGTCTCCTCCAATAATGGTAGGCAGGCTTAAAGAGGCCGTAGAGGTAAACAACTTGTTAATGCCCGACTTGAAGTCTGCTATCGGCTTGGTTGGAGGTGCGTATATGCTGATAGTGTTGATATTTTTCTTAAGATTTAGTGACTGCTTTCTAAAACGTCTAACCCTTTAGTATTTGGAATTCTATGTTGTTTTTAATGTACATGCCAACAACTCCGTAGCCATCATCGCTAGGTTTGCAGTAAAAATGTTAGCATAACATAAACATAACTCAAGTACATTCGTAACATGATCGTCCACTTGTGAGTGGCCAGACCAAAGCGTGAGATATGCAACGTCTGCATTTCTACCGCTTGGCATTCCATTGCTTGCGTTACTTATATGTTCAATGTATATGCCTTAAGACGCTGCCGCGGCCCGCTAGCTATTTTCGGACTTTTTATGCAAAACTCAATTCAATTAATAAATGGCATTCAAAGAATCAACACGTCTACGCTAACTCACTTTTAAACTAAACGTTGTAGGCGTTTACATACATATTTATTGTACCATGTATAAATACAAACGTTAACAAAAATAAAACAAGAACTGCCACTCGAATTGTCCCAGCGACGCACAGCTAAATGTGTTCTGTCGAAAGAAAGCATTACGCCTGACGGAAAAGTAATGAACTACACCTGATTCTAATCTATAAAAGGATAGTAAGCAGACTGCGAACGATCTGCAATCCAATTTTAAAAAAGTAATACGCACTTGTAATGGGAATTCGAAGGCAGTTGGGCTTTAGTATACATCTTATATTACCAGTAGTGCAGGTTGTGCCCACCCCGTTTACAAAGCTGCCATTCATATGGCAAAATAAACCAGACTGTATGGGATTCTTTCTGTCATAGTGAAGGCATATAAATGAATAAGTAATTACATAATTAATGTCCATTTGCGCCGCTGGGGTTTGTTTTGTGAAAACTTAAAGGGGAAGAAGTTCTCATTCCGATGATCCCAACCGATATGCCCTTTGGGTTTAAACGAATTCAATTTCAACAATCACATGGCCAGTCCCTAAGTGTTTGTGGTCTGAATTTGGAAAATGCACGTTTTTCTCATTATCAATTGTACGTGACATGCTCACTTGTCGTCAAACCCTCTGTGTTGAGCTACCAAGCTGTTTAGAATCTAAACATGAATCCACGATCCCACGACTCACATCTAGCGATAGAGATCATATGCTTAACCCATAAACATGTTGCGTAGTAATAACATAAATATTAATAGCCACATTGACAAGGGTCAGGATGTATCTGACCCCACGCGTAGGGATCCTTGAGATACACAGGCGATGTACCCCTCCCACAAGACCGACACATATGTGTGCATATGATAATTACCAACGCACAAGCACATATACATACACATGCCTCGTCTTACAAACGAAGCAATAGATAAGTTAGATTTAAGGGATGATTTTAACAGAATAAAAGAAGGATCGCTCGCAAGAGCGACAGTACAAATATTACATTACAAGCGTGCTCAATTAAAGTGTAGAATTCTATACATTTTTTGGTCCTTCGAGCCGGATGTTTGATATTCGCGAAAGTTGATCTAAGCGCATACACAATTTTGGTTTATCGAAGTCTGTAAAGTGGGTGCGAATATTTGAATATTCGACAGAACCATGGCGCAACTCGTAACGAGATTGAAGGTCAGTATGAGTGACCACGCCATGCAGGACGCCGGGCCATCAGTACAAAATGATATGCAGCGGTACACGACGCCCACATATGCTACCGAATCGGACAATTTTGGCTCTGTAAGCCGAACTTTCGAATTGGCGAAACAATTGTAACAACTTGCCGGCAAACTGAACGAGGCAATTGATGAAGCTAAGAGAAACTTCATGGAATTGGACAGAAATGGAATTCTGTCGAGAAGCACAAATCGGTATTGACCAAGTATAAGCTGAATGAGATTGTCAACGATAACATTATCGATATGAGGATTAAGGCCACGGCGATGATGGAAAGACTGGAAAGGAAACAGCGTCTCCAAGAATTAAAGGATGCAAGACCACCTCAGCCAGCTGCACCAGCAATGGAAATGCCCACATTTAGTGGAAACCCAAAAGAGTGGATAAAATTCTATGGATGGTTTAAAACGGCAATTCACGAGAGAGCAGATTTCGGAGATGCCATTAAGATCTACTATCTGAACTCGAGTCTGAAAGGAGAAGCGAGAACCCCACTCACCTCCTCACTGATGAACCAATCTTCGTACTATTCAACAGCATGGGACCGTATATGCAAGATCAACAGTGAAAACTGAAACAGATTCACAGAAAAGTTGAAAATCAGTCAGCCTAATCTGAAACCAGCACGTACGCCGTTGAGGGCAACAGCCAAAACCCCCAAGAAGCAGACTTTAAAGATCAATCGGGGAAGTCTGTTCAAAGAACATCAGCGAGCGCCAGATGTCATCGCCCAGGTCAACACTCAGGCTGCCTCAGAGTCCTCGCATCCAGCAACAGAGTCCAACAAACTGGATCAACAACCCACAGAAAAAGATGAGGACAGCAACCTACAAGGACTAAAGGTCGAGCAGCTCAAGCTGCATGTAATGAAGGTGGATCAAACTCAGCAGGAGGGCGATATCATCGAGATGAAGGGCACGGATGTTTTTCAGGCCCGTGAAGAGACTGCAGTCAACTGGGCCAACCAATGTCCCACTTCGACAAGGACAAAGAAACCACAACAAATGATATTCTGGCTGGCGGCTACAAAGAAGCGGCTATCAACGAACTGGAACGTACGGTAGAGAGTACCAGGAGTGTGTGCTTGAGCAACACAAAGCTTCAAGGCACTAAGAAGAAGGAGAAAAAACGATCTGACCAAGGGCGGCTCTGTACAGTGGACACAGCCAAAACAGATGGACACCGCAGGACTACAATGCGGTCGAGGCCATATGGGCCCTTTAGAGCTACTAATTTATTTCATGCTTTGCAGGCAAGGGATTCTTTCCGCACCAGAAAAGATGCAGCTCCAAATGGGTCCACGTTGGACAAATCGAAGCGTCAACTTAGACATTTATTAAGAGTCTGTGGTTCTTACCGAAGAGTAAGATACAAACTGGATAAGTGGATGTCGAATTGGAGGCCCCCGGAGAATGTTCGAGCGAGAACATGGGACGATCGGACTTCATGGAAATTCGCTAGACTTAAAGGATGAGTGGCTGGCGCATTTTAGGCCCCGGAGAATGTTTAGAATCTACAAATGAGTCCACGATCCCACGACTCACATCTAGCGATAGAGATCATATGCTTAACCCATAAACATGTTGCGTAGTAATAACATAAATATTAATAGCCACATTGACAAGGGTCAGGATGTATCTGACCCCACGCGTAGGGATCCTTGAGATACACAGGCGATGTACCCCTCCCACAAGACCGACACATATGTGTGCATATGATAATTACCAACGCACAAGCACATATACATACACATGCCTCGTCTTTCAAACGAAGCAATAGATAAGATAGATTTAAGGGATGATTTTAACAGAATAAAAGAAGGATCGCTCGCAAGAGCGACTCAGTACATATATTACATTACAAGCGTGCTCAATTAAAGTGTAGAATTCTATACAAAGCTTTTTTGGCAGCATTAAATGTTACTATAGCCAAATTGTTTCCGAATAAAACAATTAGCTTTCAACGACAACGATATAATATTTATTTGAATATACTATATGTATGTGTTGGTAGTCTTGAACTGAAGCCGAATGCTTGTTCCGTTGCCCGACCAAACCTTTATCAACAACGAGATCAATTGAGCGATGTAACTGTTTGCTTAGACAGATTAGCAAAAACTAAGAATTCAGGCGCCGATACAATTCAAACAATAAGAGTATTACGTTAGAGATTCAAGCTAGATTTTTATTGGAGATTTGGATCTCTGCCAGGAATCAGATTCACCACTCTTGCAAGTGGCCAACGCATTGAAGGTAGGTTTTCATCTCATTTGGTTGACCAAATGAACTCCATTTAGCTCGCTGCTGCAGAGTAAGATACTCCCCGCGACAGCGACTCTGGAAAATCTGCTGCAGATGAGCGACTCGCTGCCAACCATTCAAACGATTGCAGTTGAGCTTCGTTAAGTCTGGCTCAACCATGGCTGTTTGCGGGCCACCGAGCAGAAAATGTGCAGGCGTTAGGACATCTAGGTCATCAGGATTTTCTGAAAGGGAGAGCAATGGACGAGAATTAATGAATGCCGAGATTCAGTGCAGCTTATCAAAACTGAGCAGAGAAGGGCCAACAGTACGGTACAAATGGAGTTTTGCTGTCTTTTCGGCCGCTTCCCACAATCCACCAAAGTGAATAGATCGAGGGGGCTAAAGTGCCAATCAATAAAATCCAGACAGAACTTTTTTAAATCCAGCAGTTCGTTTTTGGCTCCAACAAAGTTTGTCCCAATGTCGGACCAAATCTGACTGGGCTTGCCTCGAGTAGAGATAAAACGCTTCACTGCTCCGATGAATGATGCCCCTTGGACTGTAGTTCCTTTATGTCATCCCATAAATTAGCTAGCTGGACGAGACGCAAGAGAAAATGAGTACCATGACGAATATCTGCAACAGTTCGACCAGGTTTCCTGATTCGACTCATAAATTTGTGCACATAAACAAATGTGCGCTGCATGACAGGAAACGAGTTTGCAAATTTACATTCAAGAGTAATGTCCACATATGGAGAGCTGAGAAGTAGAAAATTTTTTCGCAATTCCAGCGTAGGCTTTTCCGGCACAGGAGATACAGGCCAGTCATCTTTACTGCCAACCAATAACGAAGGACCGTGAAGCCAGAGGTCCGATTCAATAAGGCTACTAGGAAACGCACCCCTGGAGAGGATATCGGCTGGATTTACAGCTGTGGGAATATGATGCCACTCTATTTTTGCAGTCAGCTCTTGTATAGCAGCACCTCTGTTCGCCACGAAGGCCTGCAATTTGGAAGGCCCATCACGTATCCAGCATAGGCACACAGATGAATCCGACCAGCAGTGAAATCGTTCTCCTAAATTGTCCATTTGGAGAATACCATGCTTAAGCTCATCCAGCAGCTTGGCCCCATTTAGCTCCAGCTTCGGAACAGACTGCGTCTTTAAATAATAATTGCAAGCAGAATTTAGAGCAGCAGGTAGGCTTTCGTCCCAGTCAAGATTTTCCTTCAATAGCTGTTGAAGAAAGATTTTGCACTTGATGATAACAGGGCTTATAAGACCAAGAGGATCGTAGAACCGAGCTATGGTGGATAGAATAGAGCGTTCTGAAGGGGTTGTAGTTGCCTGCAAGGGCGACAAAAAAAATAGCAAATGATCAGAGGCAGGATCCCATGCAAGACCAAGTGTTTTGGGGATGGAAGCATCGCTAAATTTCCAAAAATTTTCCTTAAAGTTGCCACGAGAAAGAACTTCTGAAGCATCTTGTCTGTGGCCTCTTCCAACAGACTTGGCACCAGATATAAAGTCATCCACATAGAATTCCTGTTGCAGAGCAGATGAGCCAATCGGGAACACGTCGCTTTCATCGATGGCCAGCTGGTGCATTGCGCGTACGGCAAGGAAAGTCTTTAGTGCCATAGGTCACAGTATCCAACTTGAAGACTTGCATTTCCAAATCATTTTAAATATGTCCCCAGTAAGCGCTACTGTGAATGTACGGAATCGGATAAGAATGTTAAACAAAGACGGCTGAATGACAGGTCCAGCCATCATCAAATCATTAACTGAATGCCCAGTCGTGGTTTCAGCCGAGCCATCAAATACAACAGGAAGCCTTGTCGATGTCGATGTGTGTCCTCTTTTATAACGCAGTGTTGAGGCAAAAAATACTTGAAGAGACCCAACTTCTCAGGACTAATCAAAGACATGTGGTTCAGATCTAGATATTGTTTAATGAAGGCAGTATATTGCTCCTTGAGAAATGAACGGCGCTTCAACTTGCGCTCAAGATTAAGAAATCGACGATATGCCTGCTTATACAGTCTCCCAAGACATCAGAGTTAAGTTTTAAGGGCAGTCGTACAGAATATTCGGCTGAGGATAGGCGCTAAACGTTTTACAGAAAGTGCTCCTCACAATCCAGTTCTTCTTTGGTATTTTGAACAATGGGATCACCATAAGTTTCAACTTCCCAAAATCGACAAACTATTTCGTCCAGACGAGCATCCATCTGAGCATCATTCTCCGATGCTACACGAGTTGATAAGAGTGAGAAATTACGCAATTTTTGACCACAACCAGATACCACCCAACCAAGACGAGTCTTCTGTAGAAGTGGTAATCCTTCCGCTAGTTTGATCTGCCCAACACACAAAAGATCGTAGAACAAGATCGCACCGATGAGAAAATCGACGCTCTGGGGTTTCTGGAATGCAGGATCGGCTAGCTGAATATTATATGGAATTTTCCAAGCTGCCTTATCGACCGCAAAATTAGGTTGGCTTTCCGTGATGGTAACGAGAGCTGTAATATTTGTCGAAAAATCAGAAGTTTGAGACCGCAAGCAAATATTGACAGTAGATCCTTCAGTAGGCACGCTAGTATCCCCAGACCAAAAACAATAGCAGTAGTTCGAGTTATTTTTAGTTGTAGTTAATGAGGAAATCGAGAAATGACGAGATGCAGCTGCGATCCCAAATCTAGGACAGCTCTGCAAGGAACTAAAGAACCACTTAACAAGAACTATGGCAGTGGCTAAGAACACTAAATCAGACTTAAGATATTTGGGCAGCAAGAGAGGTAGATGATTGTTATGGCACAGCAGCAAGAGAACGGTGAACAGAAGATGATGATGGAGAAGCAGTTGAAGAGTTTTGTATATTGGGCTGAGATCCATCAAAATGCAGGATCTCAAACTTCAGACATCGCCGTTCCAAAAAGTCGTAGAAATCCTTAGCTGTTGGTAACCTGTCAGCGAGACTCTCTTCCCAGCTGCTCTCAGCAGCAGCGTCCAGTTTTTGAAAAGAAAGCCATGTGCCCAAAGTCATCATTGCGCGCATGTGCGAGTTGACCGCATCTGAGAACTCACGCAACTTTTTAGCTGAAGTCGAATATACCCTCTTGAGCCCAAAAATCTCTTTGATGTGTACCTGAAACGAAAGACGCTTGTTATTAAAACGTTTTTGAAGAATATTCAGTGAATCACGATAATTGGCACTAGATAGTTCAAGCGATCGTATGGAATCCAACGCTGACTCGTGTTGGCATGATCTCAGATGCTGGAATTTCTCTATGTCGCTGAGATCTGCATCATTGTCGATAATAGAGGTAAACAAAGCGATAAAATCAGCATACTCCGTGTATCCGCCAGCAAATGTGGGCAGCTTGAGCTCAGGCAGGCGTGGTCTGGTAGCCATAATAATAGTCTGCTGAGTGTTGGATTCGATTTGCCAGAGAGTGAATGATAGAGGCGACCGCATATTGCACAGCCTAAGCTGCACCCTTAGCCGACTTCACAGTCGCAGTTCACTTCCAATTTCATCGAAATCCAGGCTCCCTACACTATCATGAACTAAAGTTAAGGAGCTTTTCACTTGGCCAAGTAGTTCCAAACGAACAGTCAGTTCTTCGGAAGTTAATTGGTGGGTGGTTGGTTTTTTATTTTATACCCTGTTCCCATTAAAAATGGGAAAAGGGGGATCATGAAGTTGTGCGAATGTATGTAACAGGGAGAAGGAAACATTTCCGACCCCATAAAGTATATATATTCTTTATCAGCATAAACAGCCGAGTCGATATAGCCATGTCCATCAGTCCGTCCGTCTGTCTGTATGAACCCGTCAATCTCAGAGACTATAAGAGATAGAGCCCCACAATTTTTGCATCAAGGTAGACTTATGCTGTACGCAGATCAAGTTTGTTTCAGATATCGAAAATTCCCCCCCGTCCGCCTGTTATCACCAAAAAACCTTGACCTCCTCTCGAAATCCTAGACCTAAAAAGCCGTCTGATCCACAATTTTCAAGTTAGAGCCTCGTGGTTTAGTATACATCAAGCTAGGCCCAATATCTATCTATTCTGAAAAGTACAATCAGATCGGACAAAAAACACCGGAGTTATAAGCCAAACAGTTGAGCTGATAAGAACACTCCCCCCAGTTGTTGGTCAGGACTAGAAAAAAGTGTTGCCTACATTTAGGATGACAATTTTGTTACAAAAACCGGTTACATTCATCTTCAAAAATTCAAAAACAAATAAATGAAATCAAATGAACAGGGTATTTTGTAGTCGGGAAACTCGACAGCAGCGGCCTTACTTGTTTTTTTTTACTGATCGACCTGGTGACACTGGAGAGCAGCATTCGTCTTACTTGTCTCGTGCCTCGGGTGTTTAGCATTATCCTTAACAATTCCCTGTTGTAGCTGCCCTTGCGTTTGCATACTCTAGGTGCTCGCGGAAGCTTAGCCTAGTGTGCGCCCTCTTGTAGGCTACGGAGGTATTCAATATTGTGATATGGGCTGTTTCCACCTTTTTTCGGCTGCTTATCAGCACTAGTCCCATCGATAACAGCCATGCTACGATTTGCGCTAATGACTGGTTGCGAAGCGCCTCTGCCTGTGCTAGTTCATTTGCAACAACAACCACCGCCACGTCATCCGCAAATCCTACAACCTGGACTCTTGGAGGGTAATCTATTCCCCCGTCGTACATGGCATTCCATAGTCGTGGGCCAAGAACGGAACATTGCGGGCCACCTCCAGTTACTTGGTACGACTCCGTGGCAGCAGATGTGTCGTATCTTCAGCTCCCTGTTGTTGAGGTAACTTCTGATAATGAGGAACAGATATGAGGAAACTCCAAAGCTTGACAGCGCACCCAGAATTCAGATCCACCTTGCCGGATTGAACGCACCCTTCCATCTCGTTCCCTCTATCGCTTTCGACGCAGTGTCCACGACCATGTTGATGGCATCGATGGTGGACCGTGCATTCCAGAAACCAAACTGGCGATGCGAGAGGTCACCAGCTGCAGAAATGGCCCGTTCCAGGCGTGTGGCAATTATCTTCTCTAACAGCTTGCCGGCAGAGTCGATAAGACAAATTGGCCTATACGAAGAAACTTCTCCTAGTGGTTTGCTTGGCTTTGGGAGCAGGACCAACTTCTGTATTTTCCATTTCACTGGAAAAGTACCCTCACGGAGACATTGGCTGTATAGTGCCGCGAGCTGGAGGGTCAGCGCAAGTCGAAGGGCTCTATTGGGGATTGAATCCGGGCCTGGAGCCTTGCTTTCATTGATATTTTGCCCCACAAGAAGGATCTCCTCTGCTGTCACCTCGTCTATAGTCGTATATGGCGCCGACTCCGTCGCAGCTATCAGTATCTCTCTTCTGTGGGGGAACAGCTCCTCGACTATGTGCTTCACGAGTATGGGGTCAGTCGGCTAAGGCACGTGTGCTTTTAGTTTTTTCGCCACAATCTTATACGCGCTTCCCCATGGGTCGTGATCTGCAGAGTCGCATAGCTCAAGAAAACATTTTCGCTTGGTCTCCTTGATAGCAGTCTTGAGAGCTCGCCTGCATCTGTGGTATGTTGCTTGACATTCACAATAGGCTGGACTTTCACGTGAGCGTTGATACCGGTTCCTTGAGCGGTTGCAGGCGCGCCTGGTCTCTGCGATTTGGTCATTCCACCAATATACGGGTTCATGATGCCTTCCAAACTGCTGCGAGTTGCCATGCTGGCGTCGCATGCCTCCTTCAATTGGTTCATGACGCTTCCTGCCATAACTTCCGCGCTTCCCGAGGCAGCTAGGCTCGTGTGTGTTTTTTTTTTATATTTTGTATAAAGGGGGGAAAGCTTGAAAGCCGGGAAAGTGTGGGGCTTGTAGCTACCTCACCCACTAAAAGCACCAGTTTTCTCCGTTCCCTTCTAGCGGAACTTCCACTAGGTATAACTTCGCGAGGAGGAGATGGCATGAAGGCCTCAGCTAGAGTCTCATCTAGTGATTGAAATCGTATTGCGCAGTCTTTCCGCGCGACGCAAGGATTGGATGACCTCTGCAGCCATATTGATTATTGCAGCTCAATTGTTTTGCGAGCTAGGCTTAGCTCTTCCCGTTTAGCAGAGAATCTAGGACAGACAAAAAATACGTGTTCTGCGTCTTCTCTAGTCCGCGCACAGAGTGTGCAAAACGGATCAGTATCGTGCTTAAAGTCATACAGGTATGACTTGAAGCATCGTATGCCCAGTCACTAATTGTGTCAGATAATAGTCTGTTTGTCCGTGCGTCCTGCTCACCCACTGCCTAATGTCCGGGATTAATCTCCTTGTCCACCTTGTGTTGGGGGCAGTTCTCCATCTCTCTTGCCATGTTGCCATAGAAGTGGCTCTACGGTCAGCCGGCAGTTATTGGCTCGCGCACTCTGCCGCTAGCAGATCAAGAGGGACCATCCCTGCCAGAACAAGGCCGGCGTTCTCGGATACAGTCCGATAGGCGCAAAGGAAACGCAGCGCGCCTCTGCGGTATGCAGATCTACATCCTCGGCCGTAGGATTTACATGCCATTGCCGGTGCCCATATAGGTGCAGCGTAATGGACCTGATTACGCTGACTATAAGTGCTCTGCTGTGTTGACGTGGCCCTCCGGTATTGGCCAACATGCCGGTCTGCGCTGAGACGGCTTTTGCGGCTTTATCGGCAGTATATTGGAGGTAGTGCTTATATGTTAGCCTGTGATCCACCATCATGCCTAGATACTTTATGGCAGGCTTTGATTGAATCATGCAACTATCTACTAGTATCGTGGCGACCTCCACGATTTTCCTGGTGCTTATGAGCACTGCTTCCGTTTTATGAGCCGCTAAGCGAAGCGAGTTCGCATCTAGCCACTCGATGATCTTCAAAATTGTTGTGTTGGCATTTCTTTCGGGATCCCCGAGCTCTTTCGCCACAGAGACTATTGCAATATTATCTGCAAAGCTAATGATGGTGGTCTCTTGGGGGTTTCTCAGCCGCAATATTGCGCTATACATGACGTTCCACAATGTGGGTCCCCTGTGGTACCCCACCCTTAACGACCTGTTGGCGTCGACCAGCTGATGTGTCGTACATGACGATCCGATTCTTAAAGTAGCTGCATATCGTGCTGGTCAGGTACTCCGATATCCCTAGATGGTTCAAGGCATTTACAATGCTTTCCCAGCTAGCCGTGTTGAAAGCATTGCGCACATCTAGCGTCACCACCAGATAGTTCTGCTTTGAGCCTCCTTTTCATTGGGTACCCGCCGTGGCGCTTTACGCTATGCCGATTAGTGCTCCTATAGCATCCACTGTGATGCGGTTTCTGCGAAACCCAAACTGTAGGCTGGACAGCCCCCTGTACTCTTCCAGCTCTGACTCCAGGCGATTGCACAGAATCCGCACAGAGTGATTGCCAGGGAAGACAGATTCAAGATCGTAGAGAGGACAAAAACAATAAAATATTACATGAATTATTGTACAGTGAACTTTCAGTTGATAACAAATGGTGCAGGTTATTATAATATGAACATATTACGCGAAAAGGATCATGTAGAGCGTAGTTAGTCCTACAATTGTGTAATGCTAGAGGTTGATACGACCGCGTGAGTCTTGTTGGAACAGCAAATCGGAGTTGGCTTAGCAGGAAAATAGAATCGATATCACCATGGATCAGCTTGTGAACGAAAGTTGGCAGGTAAATTAGTCGTAGCCGGTCAGTGTAAGATGGTAGAAGGCGATGATGATCCCAGTTCAAGCCTCGAAATGCAAACAGAAGAAATTGTTTCTGAACACTTTCTATAAGATCCTGATATTTATCGTACTGAGGAGACCAAACGCAAGAACAATATTCAAGGATAGGGCGAACAAGAGAAGTAAACAACAGTTTGGTGATGTATGGATCGTCGAATTCCTTGGACCAACGTTTAATGAATGCCAAAACACCCTTAGATTTGTTAACAGTAATGCCGATATGATCATTAAAGCACAGTTTGTGGTCGAAAAGAATCCCTAGGTCTGTTACCGTGTGAATGCGTTCAAGGTTGGTATGTCCAATAGAGTAATTGAAAAAGTGAGCATTAGGTAGGTAGGTAGTTCCGGCTGACCCCAGATGGGGTCACACATAGACCTTAGGGTCCTTAATGAGGCCGGGTGATTATTTGGGTACGTTTGTCTTAGAAGTCCAGGAGTATTTTTGTCGTTTTGGCAAATGCCAATAACTGTTTTGGGGGTCTCTTGGCCGCTTCCTCCAAAGAAGAGAACCGTGGGGTGTGCAGAATTTGTAAT
>JAWNNO010002880.1:0-43706 GCA_035044985.1 Lordiphosa fenestrarum
TTAATGTATATCACTTACTTTCCTTACAAACCGAATTTCAAGCCAATCGGATGAATTATAGTTATTTAGCATGCGGAATTTTCCGGGAATTTTCCGACTTAACGGTCAAATTTTCCAACATCGGAAAATGACATGTCAATTTATTTCACTTACTTTCCTAACAAACCGAATTTTAAGTCAATCGGGTGAAAAATAGGTTTTTGCACATCGAATTTTCCAGCAATTTTCCTTGTGGGTGGATTTTCCAAAATCGGGAAAACACGTGTCCAATTATTTCGCATACTTTGCTTACAAACCGAGTTTCAAGTCATTCGGATCAAAAATAAAATTTTCCCCATACAAACTTTTCCGATACTTTTCCGGCTTTTCCGGGTGGAATTTTCCAAAACCCCGCCTTAGTACGCACTTTCACCACATAAGGAAACTTCTGTCAAAATTTCAGCCTTCTATCTCTTATGGTTTGGGCTGCACGACGGTCACCAGTCAGTCAGTCAGGTTGAACAACTTTATATATAATATATAGATAAAAGGAATATAAATAAAATTCATTATGGTTTCTCATACTTAGTCAGGTCGTCAAACCAACGTTCTCAAAATAGTTACACGTTGAAATGACAGTTCTTTCCTCGTTCTTTT
Source organism: Lordiphosa fenestrarum (assembly GCA_035044985.1). Lineage (NCBI taxonomy): Eukaryota > Metazoa > Arthropoda > Insecta > Diptera > Drosophilidae > Lordiphosa > Lordiphosa fenestrarum. The sequence goes on from JAWNNO010002880.1 coordinate 637, forward strand.
GTTCTTAATTTCAAGATTTGTTAACTTCTGAAACGAAAAGTGCATGTGTGGGCCAGGCAAACATCTTCAAGTTCTAGATACTGCCGACATCTTTTAAATACTAAACCAGCTCATCCCTGAAGATACCGGTAGGCACCCCAAAAAATTACAAAATGCAGTTAGTTTGAACGGAATAACGAAGCGAGTTTCAAGGGCGAAACGGTGCCATCGCTGGTATAAATAGATGTTCCATAAAGTGTCATTTTTGGATCGTTTTCCAAGAAGTGCATCACTGTAATATAGTTGGATAGCTGCTTGTTGGCAAAAAAGGAAGGACGTGTACTGTTGAACAGTATTTTTCCCAAATCCATGGCAGATCCCAGATTAAATGACACATCAGGACGCCCTTCTACATATTGCATGGAAGCAATTAATCACAAATTTGGTGCCCTCCGATTGTGATGGTAGCTTTACAATTTGTGAAATATTTGAATGTTTTTTTTTGACAATTCAAAAATAAATTTTGGGGAATTTGGAAACTTTGAAGCCTCATCGGCACCATTAAACCTTAAGACATCTGATTTTGGACTTTCGTTAAATTCTCTATAAAATATTCTGATTTTTTTGAGCTATGCGCCTCAAAGAATCTAAAACTTTTAAATTCGTATGGAGAAAAGTACGCCCTAATGACCATAGCATATAGCTATAGAAAATCGGATGTCTATAGCATGTAGCTGCGGTACGAAAAAGAAGTTCTATTGAGAAAAACTTATTTTGTTTTAAGTGGAATCAACTACAAAGTTTCTCACTATGTTTGGTCAAAATCGGACATCTATAAAATAGTAGCTGCCATAGAACAGGAAGGTGCGAAAAGTAGTCTAAAAGCTGATTTACACTAGGAGTGCGTTATGCGTTAATAGCCAACATTCAGCCCTTATAGCCCATTGAAAATGGGAAAAGGGGGATCATGAAGTTGTGCGAATGTATGTAACAGGGAGAAGGAAAATTTTCCGACCGCATAAAGTATATATATTCTTGATCAGCATGAACAGCCGAGTCGATATAGCCATGTCCGTCTGTCCGTCTGTCCGTCAGTCCGTCTGTCCGTCCGTCCGTCCGTCCGTCTGTCTGTCTGTCTGTATGAACGCGTCGATCTCAGAGACTATAAGAGATAGAGCCACAAATTTTTGCACGAAGGTAGATTTATGTTGTACGCAGATCAAGTTTGTTTCAGATTTGGAAAATTCACACCCGTCCCCCTTTTATCCCCAAAAAACCAAGACCTCCTCTAGAAATTCTAGACCTAAACAACCGTCAGATCCACAATTTTCAAACCTGGTTGCATCAAGCTAGGCCCAATATCTACCTATTCTGAAAAGTACAATCAGATCGGACAAAAAACACCGGAGTTATAAGCGAAACAGTTGAGCTGATAAGAGCACCCCAGAGCAGAATTTGTAATCTTTTCGTGGCAATTGCTGGGCAGCTGCAAATTAGATGTTCTAGAGTTTCTGCGACTCCAGGTTCCATGCATTTCCTGCAGGTGTCCTCTGTTGTTATGCCTAGCTTTATCGCATGAGCGGCTGCTAGGCAGTGTCCCGTTCGTATGCCAATGAGCAGTCTACAGTCTCTTCTCTGGAGCTGTAGCAGATAGTGCGTAAGTTTTTTATCTCTTGTCTTTCACATAATTTTAGAGATTCTGCATCCGCTGGTGTTTTCCCACCTTACCTACGCTTCTTTCTCTGCTATCTCTTCCATCTTGCTATGAAGCGTCTCTCTACCAACTATGCTGTGTCCATAGCTATGTAGCGCCATGGTGCCTGTCGCACATAGACGTTGGGCGGTCTTTTGTGCCAGAAGGCGTGCTTGGATGTCCAGAGGGTTGACACCTAAGATGTGTTCTAATGCTTTGGTTGGAGTGGACCTCAGCGCCCCCGTAATACAGACCAGTGCCTGTCGCTGGGTCTTCTCCATCAGCTTTAGGTATGTGGTTTTCTCCGTGGCCTGCCACCATACCAGTATGCCGTGTAGCAGTATCGGTCGTATTACTGATAGGCCCCAAGTGCTACTCAGCATCTTCTGGGATGCATATAGTGCGTTGGTCGCCTTCTTCACTCTTTCTTCCACATTCGCCTTCCATGACAGTTTACTATCGATTACTGCTCCAAGGTATTTGACGTTATTCTTTGGTGTTAGTGTTATTCCATTTATCTTTGGTGGAATCCATGGCGGTACCCTGTATCTCTTGGTAAAGAGAATACATAACCAAAATAGCAAAGGGAATTGCAAGTTCTATAGGAAGATTAACCTGTAATTTCCAATAATTTTATACCCTTGCAAAGGGTATTATAATTTTGCCCAGAAGTTTGCAACGCATAGAAATATTCATTTCCGACCCCATAAACTATATATATTCTGGATCAGGGTGATGAGCTGAGTCGATTGAGCTTTGTCCGTCCGTCTGTGTCTGTTTCTACGCAAACTAGTCTCTCAGTTTTAAAGCTATCGAGCTGAAATTTTGCACAGAGCCATTTTTTTGCTGCACACTACTAATATGTCGGAACCGATCGGATCGGATGACTATATCTTATAGCTCCCATAGGAACAATCGGTCGGAAAACTAGTTTTAGTGAGAAAAACTTTTTTCTTTTCAATGGAAGCGTCTCCAAACTTTGTAATCGAAGGTTTACTATGTTATTTTATAATTCTACCAAATTTTTTTTAAAATCCGACAACTATATGGTATAGCTGCCATAAAAAAGATAGGTCGGAAAAACAGTCTTACTTAGAAAAACTTTTTTGTTTTTAATGGTAGCATCCTGAAATTTTGTATTGTTTTCTTTCACATGCTTTTACATAATTTTAAAAAATGTTGACCAAATCGGATGACTATATCATATGGCTCCCATACGAAAGATCGGTCGAAAAATGGGAAAAAGAGTATTTATTTGAAAATATTTAAGCGAGGGAATAAAAACTTCGGCACTGACGAAGTTAGCTTAGCTTTCTCGTTTTTGTATATTTTGTGATAAAAATGGCATTTCAAAATATCAATTTGATCTTAAAATATTCATTTTATATGCACATCATATCATTATCATATCATATTTTTGTGTATATCCTTCCAGCCTTTAGTTTCTTACAATTTCAATTCAGATTTAATGGTATTTGTCTACCTGAAATTGGCCAAATCCATAAATTCCAGGCAATTTTCTCGTAGCGACACGGCCCATTTACTGGCCGCCCATGAATAATGGAAGCAAATCGACAAAAAAGCAAAAAGTTAAATGCTTCTAATGAAGGAAAATGAAGCAAATGACAAAAAAAAATTGTGCAAAACAAAAGAGACAAATAATAATACACAAAAATGGCCGACTACGGCCGGACAGGCAAGCACAAATACAGGATAAAAGGAGAGAGCAAAGAAAGTAGAAAAGTGGGGCGGTCGGGGGGGGTCAGTATATTACTCGCAGTGGGCGAATGAAGAAAAGCATGTGCGGGGCATAATTACAAAGCAATTAGACGAAATTATTATTGAGGTCACCGGCCATGGGCAACGGGTGGGCCACTACCGCACATATGGCCCATGGTTACTAGCCTTCAACTGCTTCTGCGGGTGGCGTGTCAAAAAGGATGCGTATGTCATTATCATTCAGGGCAGAGTGTCGAAGGCACAATGAAATGGCCACCAAAAGAAGGCAAAGCACAAAACGCACGCAAAAGAAAATACAACAAATACAACAACAACGAAAACAATTGCAAATTAAACAGATTTTAGGGACACACCGTAAAATAAATACCCTTACGTCAGTGAACCGGTTCGAAGGTCTAAAATTGGTTCAGTTTTCAGGTTTTTAAGCTAGGAACCTGAATTTTACTGTTCGAAGTTAGATAATAACAGATTGCTAGCTCTTTTTCGCGGTTCTATGCAGTTTGTTGTTAACACTTTCACTCTCTTTCTTGCAAATAGCTTCACAGCGTTCAATTTCCGGAATGTGGGCCGTAGTTTCGTTTGAAATCAATTTCTTGTGTGTTGAATTGCTTGTGTTGTGTTTAAATGACGTGTGTTAAATTTGTACATATGTAATGAAATTGTTTTGTGTGTGACGTGTGTTAAATTGAAGTGTTGAAATTGTACTGTGTTAAATTGACATGGAACCTATTGCTAAACTTCGATAAGTTATTGCATTTTCATTTCTTAGCAACGCATCATGGTTAACTGTACCATTTTTATAGGCTTTTTACACTAGGAGTGCATTAATAGCAAACAATCAGCTTTTTTTCCGTACAAAAAAAGCTGATTGTTGGCTATTAACGCATAACGCACTCCTAAACCCTTGTTCCACTGGCTTATTCTAGAGTCCATTCTGAAAAAGTGAATTTTCCTTGTTCCACGGACGAATGTTCATCACGGTTACATGCGAATGGTCGAAGTTGAATTAAAGTAAACAACGATCAGCTGTTTGTATTGTTTTGATTCGCAATTGCAAAGTTAAATTGCCCTTAAATATTTCTCTGAAATGATTGCTGTTGATTTGCCAGAAAAATGTAGAGTGCATATGTCAACTGCTAGAGAGCGAGGACCAACTTTATCGTTCTTGTAAATTGCTTTGAAAGGAAGAGCAAAACAGGACACACATGGATGGCTATTCCATTAGATAAGCGAATTGCATTTGCCTTGTATATGCTCGGCTCCTCAGCTAAATATCGGCATACAGATGCGAGTTCCTTTGATTCCTTCGGAATGTCTCAAAGTTCTCTTTCCAACTGTAAACGGCCTGTTTTCTGGTTTTATTCATCTAAATATCATATATTATTATTATTTTTGAAAGATTTAAAGTTTTGCCGCTTACCTTAACCTCTCACAATCAGCTGTTCCATTGATGAAACTTGGTGAAACTTGGACTTATCGATAGAAAATCTAGCCGTTTAGCGGTAAAAGCTTAAAATGCCCGGGCGAATGTCAAATGTAGTCACTGTGATTTGATCATCCGCAGCGAATGGACATTTATCTCTTATGGGAAAATACACACAAGGAATGAGGTCATTCAGCTCATCCAACGAATGTCCTCAAGAATGTGCCAGTGGTATAAATCAGCTTTTAAAGCATAAAGAACATTTTCAAATGTGTCAAAAATTGTAAAATATTGTGTTCTCCACTAGAGCTGCACTCGTGACGTGAGTATGAACATGCCATGGCGTGTCACGACGTGAACGTGAGCAAAAATACAGAACTTCGTGCCTGAACATTCTTCGTGAATATAAGCTATGCAATATTCACGAACATTTTCTTTAATGTATTTCCGATTAACAAGTACAGTTGAACTTCTATATAGCGAATCTCAAGGGGACAAAAATCTACGTCGTTATATAGAATTCTTATACCCTTACAGAGGGTAAATTGAAATTGTCCAGATGTTTGTAACGCATAGAAGGAAGGAAACGAGCTGAGTCGATATAGCCATGTCCGTCCGTCTGTTTCTATGCGATTTCCTCCGTCAGTTTGAAGGCTATCGCGACCAAACTTTGCACGAAGTCTTGTAGTACAAATACGCTGCACAAGTATCAAACCCGGCCGGATCGGATGACTTTAGCATTTAGCTGCCATAGGAATGATCCGTCGAAAAACTTGTTTTTGTTTTCAAAGCAAACGCCTCCATATTTTGTATTTCTTAGTTTGCTATGCTTTCCCATGATTCCACCAAATTTGGTCGCAATGGGACAACTATAGAGTATGGCTGTCATATAAAAGTGGATTCAGAAAAGTAGTCTTTGTGAGAAAAACTTGATTGTTTTCAGTGGAAATGTCATCCAAATTAGTTAGAATAACGTGCTGCAAGGGTATACAAACCGAGCCGAAGCTAACTTTCCTAAATTTTTTTAAAATGGAAAAAAAATTGCAACAAGACGGTGCTACGTGCCACACAGCGGCCCGTCTTCGAAAATCAGCAAAAATGGAAATGTGAATTGGCCGCCAAGAAGCTGTGATCTGACACCGTTAGGCCCGATTTCTCAAATATTCCGGTTAGCCAACCACCTGTCAGATTTGTTCGTCAAGATGACGAGCGGTTAAGTCATTTGCTTTTCTCAGCAGCAGTTTCGCCTGATATCGATAAATGTCTATCGCTGCTTCAGTGTGACCATACTGTTTGACTAAACTAACGAGTAAACAGCTGGCTCGGTTTGGTTTGTTTGTTTTTTAATGCGATTGGTTGTTGCTGGACATTGTTTTGCGCAAAAGTTGACTAAAATCCGATGTTCTGCCTCTACGAATTGCATTTCCATGGCGTGGAGTTGAAAAATTCGTTTATTCATAAACATTTTATGTTGCAGCAAATAATAAAATAACCAAAGCAAGTGTATCGGGCCTGAGCTCGCGGTTAAAGTTGACCGGTGGATGAGCAGCGTTTAAGTTTGTTCCTCCGGTTACGCCGCATACATCATGAGACACTCAAATTCGGTTAAACTGCCTGTCAAGTTGACCAACTGGACATTGAGAAATCGGGCCTTAGACTATTATCTTTGGCCAAGCGGTCAAGAATAAATGTTATGCAAACAATCCTGAAACAATTGATGAGTTGAAGAACGAGATTCGAGTTGCTATTGCTGACATTCGTGCCGAAACAATTAAAAATGTTCTCAAAAATAGGGCGGATCGAATGGGCTACTGCCCAGTCAGCCGTGGTGGTCATTTGTCTATATATAGCTAAATTAAATTCCAATTTTTTTATAGACTACCCTGTACAAGGATTAGCCGACTGCTGCCTTTTGTAGATCCTGCAAATGTGTTTTCTAGCTTGCTCTAAATATCATCAGTGGGCTCTACGTTTGTTGAAACAACTCCTAGTGTGACTTTTTTATACTCTGTACCAGAAAAAGGCATCTGCGATCCCAACAAGTATATAATCTTGATCACAATCACATGCTGATTCGCAGTAGCCGCGTCCATCTGTCCGTCCGTTCTAGGTCAAATATAAGTGGTTGATTTCTTTATTTAACAACAGAAAAGAGAAATAGCTTAAGGTCCCCGGAGGTTTTCCCTCCTTTTTTCCAAATTTTCGTTCATACAAAGGCCAAAATTGAAAAATAGTACATATTAAATCAATGTAGCCAAAAACTCGATGCGAAATTCAGATTTCTAGACACCAGCACTGAAATTAGTTTTCCTCTCGTATTAACTAGCCCATTGAAGTAGAAGTGAGCCCGAGCACTGAATAAGCTCTTGCTGTATCGGCTTGCAACTGCTGAAGCACCCAATTAGTGAACAAGTTCGCAGATTGGTTTGGTTTGGCACCAATTTAGCTTTAGGGTCATGTACCCATATGGCCAGATTGTTAGACAAAATATAAATATCAAAGCGTCATTCGTTGTCTATTGAGAACAAAAGCTTATTTCTTTTCCACAATATGAAGGATTTTAGAAAGGATGTACCTAAGTGTACTACAATTCTTTCATGTTCGCTCTGCTGGGTTTTGGGTTCCATAAGGGCCGAGTTATGTTTGAGCAGCTGCTACTGTTTTACCACCTAGTTTGTTAATTATTTACCAACAAAATCGCGTGAAACAATTTAGTTCTGACAAATATTTTATGTTAGAAAGTTGACACGTGAGTTTTGTATTTAGCAAATTTCAGTGTTTAAAGTCATTGCCAGCTACCGCAATGTCGGTCAGTTCGATTAACCGAAAGCATCGCGTGTTCTAAGTTCAATGCTGGCGTATTGAATAGAGCAGTCAAAAACCATGGGGCACGGGCACAATGACAGCGACAAACATCTGTCCCCGGGGGTGTGGCAGGTGGCAGCTGGTAGGGGTTACTACATACTATACATACATACGGTTCGACCTTAATTTTTGCTTGCATGTTGATTGCTTGACTTTTTCGGTTTGGCAGGGGCACTTAAACAGGTAGTTGCATACTTCCAGGCGTTCAAGTTTGTAGGTCGTCAAATCGACAGAAGGTGCAAGGTCTTAGCATTGATTTTGATTTTGGCAAATAAATTTTACACATAAGGCTAACAGGTAATCAAACTTACATGAAATTCTCTATCTTGTGCAAAGTTAGACCAAGTTTTGGCAAGAAGTTTGCAACTCAAAGAAATATTTATTGCACACCCCATTAAGTATCGATTGTATCTAAGCAAACTTATCCAGAAAAATTAATTCTAAAAAGAAAAACAAATAGAGGAAAGTTGACTTCGGCACGGCGGGTTTTCTTTCTTATTTTAAGGACATTTTCACTGAAAACCAACAAGTTTTTCTCACCAAGACTACTTTTCTGACTCTACTTTTGTATGACAGCTTCCGATTTCGAGCAAACTTAGTGCAATATTGGAGGCGATTTCTATGAAAACAACAAATTTTTCTCACTAAAACTAGTTTCCCGGCCGATCATTCCTATGGCAGCTATAAGCTATAGTCATCCGATTTTGACAAAACTTTGAAGAATTGTGTGAAAACATATAAAATAAGTATATGCCAATTTTTAAGAGGTTTACATTGAAAACAAAAAAGTTTTTCTTACTAAGACTATTTTTCTAACCTTAGTTTTCTATGGCAGCTATACTAAATAGATGTCCAATTTCTACCAAACTTGGCAGAATCGTTGAGAAGCATAGAAAACTAGTAAATACAGAGTTTGGAGACGTTTTGCATTGAAAGGAAAAAAGTTTTTCTTACTAGAACTAGTTTTCGACCGATCGTTCTTATGGCAGCTATATGTTATAGTCATCCGATCCGTAAGGTTCCGTCAAATATGCAGCGTATTTGTAACAGAAGACTTCGGGCAAAGTTTGGTCGCGATAGCTTTCAAACTGACGGAGGAGATAGCATAGGAACAGACGGACAGACTGATAGACGGACAGACGGACATGGCTATATCAACGCAGCTCGTCGTGCTGATCAAGAATATATATATACTTTATGCGGTCGGAAATGCTTCCTTCTATGCGTTACAAACATCTGGACAATTTCAATATACCCTGTGCAAGGATATAAAAAGAACTTCGGAAAAATGTTTATGCATTAATATAATATATATATATATACATATAAAACAGGCTGCCTTTATATGTGAGGTTTCACAGATTTGCTCGGTTACTAAGTAGATCAGATTTTCCCAGATAAGCGTGTTAAAATCTTCTGTTCAAACTAGTTATCATACTATATCTTGGCATTTTACAGCAAAAATCCACCACACTTAGTCAAAAACAGGGATGCAAACCACTCGAATATAAAGACTGGTTCGGTTTAGTGGTTCAGACAGTTTCTGAACCGCCGGTTCGGTTCATTACATGGTTTTTTGAGCTGACTGAACCGCGGTTCCGGTTCGGTTCAGTGGTTCACAAAGGTACATTATGATTTCTATTGTCATGTGACTTTTGCTCACTTTCAAATTGAACTCCTATTTGAATATCTTTAAAATCCTTTGAAGATTGTCCCAAATATATTATGTCCGGATTCAAAGGATTCGTCTATATGTTCCTTGAGGAACGATCTTCGAAAACAGAGAATGTAGGCTAGAAAAGATTAGAATAGAAAAGTGTAAAAACTGAAGAAATATTACAGAAAATTCCAAATATTGTCCACTAGATGAAAGAATTTAGATTGATGGTATGTATATTAAGAGATCGGAGGGCAATTACAGAGGACTTGCAAGATTACTTGTTCTTAAATTTTCGTCAAGTCATCCTTAAAAGTTCCGACATCGGTAAGAATGTAGCGCAAACGAAATGTAGAAAAATGATCTTAGGGAAACGATTCAAATTCCCAAATTAATAAGTATCATTGGCTAGAGGAAAGCGAGTTCCGTCTTAAAACTCGTTAGAGAACTGAACCGAACCGAACCGATTTTATTTGTGGTTTTCGGTCTGGTTCAGCAATTCTTAAAGGAAGCCGGTTCGGTTTGCGGTTCGGTTCACCAGCTGGAATAAGCGGTTCGGCTCGGTTCAAAACCGGTTCGGTTCAGAACCGGTTTGCATCCCTGGTTAAAAATGCAATCGTTTGTCCTAAAATCCCCAGAGATTTTCAATATTTCCCTTGATGTAACGTTGACGTTGAAAAAATGACCTAAATTGGTAAACCGAACCTCATTTTTCGAAAAAGTGGTCCGGTTCGGGTTTAGGTTCGAGGAGTCAATAAAGGGAAGGCCCTGGATCATGTTCCGGTTCGCGAACCCCGAAAAACCCACACCGAGCCGGTTCTCAGGGTTTCGGTTCCGGACCGGTTTGCAGCCTTCCTTACAACCTCCACATCTGAGCCATGCTGCTTCTTATTCCTTGTCTATTTTGTTCAAAATGTTAGAACTTGATTATACAAATGGGTTATGAATGGGTTATTTTTAGAGCAAAGTTTTAGCCAAACAAAAAACATTTATTTTCATTTAATACATACCTTTAGTTTGTGAAGAACCAAAAAACCAGATCCGCAATGATCATAAAAAAAAAAAATGCACAGCAATCTAAAAACGTGGAAAAATCGCGTGATATTCCATATGTTGAGTTCGAAAGCTCACAGCTGATCAATGATGCCAACTATATCGGTCTTGATATTATCGATTTGTTAAATGAAAGTTTAGGTATCGGCGGGAAATCCATATTTTAAAAGTTGAAAAATGATATATCGTTACGATTCACATTGGACCCACCAGAAAGGCTTTTTTTTATCCAAAAACATTCCGATTTTGGAGTGGCCAGCGATAATTAAGGACTAAAACCCGACAGTTTGAGATACACAAAAATGGTTAGATTCTATGCCAGATCGCCTTAAGTAGGATTAAAGGCAATTGGAAAGCAAACTACAAAATAATAATCAAAAGCATATAATTCCTACAATTTTAAATTAAATAACTAAACATATGATATAAATGCAAAAAAATCATTGGAACTTATTTCATTTGAATGTTTCTACTTAAAATATTTACAAACAAATACAAAATAAATTGTCAATCTTTTCTTGTTTTTATTTGTTTTCTTTTTATAAACTTAAAATAACTCAAAACACATCATAACCCAATAACATAACATAATAATAAATCATTTGACAATTATTCATAAAGATGGCTATTTCAAATGTGATAGTCAAGTGGCGCCCAGCACACCTCCCCGTGTCGATAACGATAACACAACAATCGCACTTAGAGATGAGCTATTCGTTGAGAAATCACTGTTGTTATAACAGCTGGCCCTGGCATGTTCACATAGGCATTTCAGCATGAGCATCCCTTAATGCCTGTCTTATCAACTTCTTTTGCACATATACAAGCTGCCCGAGTAATTTCAAAATACTCGTTACTCGACTCGACTACCCGTGACAAATAGCAGTTACACACACACATAACGCTCACCTCTAGTCGTGTCTCAGTGGTCTGCCTTCGTCGTCGACTCGCTCGCCTAAAACTTAGTTTGCTTACTTGCCGGAGAGAAAACAAGTGAAATCTAAACATTAAATTGCAGTTAATTCATTGCTTTAACTCCGCCTGGTTTTGACCAATTGCTTGTTTCACAAAACACAAAGAAAGCTGAACGAAAAAGCAAAGCAAAGAGCAAACAAAAGAAACAATGAGCGAGCGAAAAGGCAATACCGAGACGTTCACAGCTAGTGCCACTCTTCTAACCAAATAAAACAAAACAAAGGAGAAACAAAGGATAGAAACCCCGAAAAACTCCATATATTCAATAAGAAGAGGAGAGACACGATAATTAGTTACAACAAAAATGATAATCCTTTAGCCGGAATTGGTGTTGCAGAAAATTGGCAGAAACTCGAATCGAAGTGTGGCAAGTGGAACGAATTTAAAATTCATCAATTTAGTGAAAGGAGAAAGAGTCAGTGCGTTGCCCGCGTGTGTGTGTGGTTGGGGTTGGAAAATTGTGAAAACTACGAATACGGAAGTGGAAATTGGACATAGGACATAATCTTCCCCACCTCAAGGCAGGTTCCGAACTATGCCCAGCGCCTCGTTCACCTCGTCACGCACATATGTGCGCCGCTCCCGACGAAAAGGAGCCAACCGGATAGCCATGCCCAATCGTCCCACGGGCAACATAATGGATCCCATGCTGCAGCAGAACGGCGCGACCAACGGCGGAGCGGGAGCCAGTGGTGCTGCTGGTGGTGCTGGTGGCGGAGCAGCTGCCACCAGCTCGAATGGTGCGGGCGGTGGAGCGACTGCCGCTGCTGCTGCTGCCTCAGGTTCGGCATCTACCTCGGAGTACTTCGACAGCGGGCAGTCCACCAGCGGCGCGGCAGCTGCTGCAGCAGCAGCTGGTGGCGGCTCTGGATTTTCAGGCAACTTTTATAACCCACTGCAAATGATGGACACCACAGAGAGCTCTGGTTCCACACCCAACTCCAGCTCAACTCCAGCGGCGGCTTCGGCCACATCGGGGCCGGAGCGATCAGCTGCCGCCACCGCAGCCGCCTCCTCCAGCCATCAGTCTCCCTATGACTTGCGTCGTAAAATCTCTGCCAGCAATAGCCATGAGCAATGGTGCTCCAGTGGGCCATCCTCCTCCTCTGCCGCCGCCGCAGCCGGTGCCGCCGCCATACTAGTTGGGCCCTCGAGCAGTTCGCCACCTCTGGTCAATCCCAGCTCTTCGCCATCCAGTTCTTCGTCATCGTCCTCCTCATCGTCGTCGTCCTCATCATCCTCATCCTCGTCCACCTCCTCCACATCGTCGTCGTCCTCCTCCTCGGCCACTGTACAGGCACCCTCGACTAGCGCCACTTTCCCCGTGAACAATGCCCCCACCACGGGTGCCACCCTCGCCCAGCCGCCCAATGTGCACAGCTCGGTGCCGCAGCAGCACTGCGGAGCTCTGCCCGTGGGAGCGGCAATTGAGGATAACAACTATATGCTGCCCGCGAGAAAGCGTTCGCGTCGCCTCTACACCCAGAGCGGGAGCGAGGCGGGTGCTGCAGTGCCCTCCACAGAGGTACCTGGCGGCGGGACATTGGGAGCCAGTGGTACGCCCACAGCCGCTCAGTATCTGCAGTATGAACTGCCCGATGAAGTGCTGCTGGCCATCTTCTCCTACCTCATGGAGCAGGATCTGTGCCGTCTGGCTTTGGTGTGCAAACGCTTCAATACCATCGCCAACGACACGGAGCTGTGGAAGCGACTCTATCAGTCGGTGTTCGAGTATGACTTGCCCCTGTTCAATCCGGAGCTGTGCAAATTTGTGTTCGAGAAGCCCGAGGAGTCCGATTATGCCAATCCCTGGAAGGAGAGCTTTCGCCAGCTCTATCGTGGTGTTCATGTGCGTCCTGGCTACCAAGAGAAGCGTTGCTCCGGCCGGAGTATAGTGTTCTTTAACACCATTCAGGCGGCTTTGGACTATCCTGAGGAGCGGGCCGCTGCAGGAGTCTTTGTTTCTGGCGCCGGCGCTGGAAATGTGGCCTCCGCCGGCCTCTCGAACACCAGTGCGTCGACTGGTTCCAGTGCCGGTGGAGGAGCCAGTGTGAATGCTCTGGTCAATATCTATGAGGAGCAGGTGGCCCCCACCGAGCATCCGGGTCCCCTGATATTCCTGCATGCTGGTCACTATAAGGGCGAATATCTGTTCATTGATTCGGATGTGGCTTTGGTGGGTGCAGCGCCGGGCAATGTGGCCGAGTCGGTGATTCTTGAACGCGAGGCCGGTTCCACGGTGATGTTTGTTGAGGGGGCCAAGTATGCCTATGTGGGCTTTCTCACGCTCAAGTTCTCACCGGAAGTGACCTCAACGGTGTCCCATCACAAGCACTATTGCCTGGACATTGGCGAGAACTGCTCACCCACTGTGGACAATTGCATCATACGCTCCACTTCGGTGGTGGGTGCCGCCGTCTGTGTGGGCGGTGTCAATGCCAATCCAGTCATACGCAACTGTGACATCAGCGATTGCGAGAATGTGGGCCTCTATGTGACGGACTATGCCCAGGGCACCTACGAGCATAACGAGATCAGCCGAAATGCATTGGCCGGCATCTGGGTGAAGAACTTTGCCAGCCCGATAATGCGAGAGAATCACATTCATCATGGACGCGATGTCGGTATATTTACCTTTGAGAATGGCATGGTGAGTGGAAAAGAGTTTTTGGGTTTTTAGATGAGGACGTGATTGACTGAAGATTATTATTCCTTATTCCACCATGCATGAATTATACACTTCCGATCTAACAAATAGACTCAAAATCCTTTCTATAGAATCTTCCATTTGGAAAATCAAATAACAAAATGAATGTCAAATGTTCGATCCTTGAAAAGTCAAACAAAAGCTAGGTTTTGATAAAGAAACTATCAAAAAATTCGGAATTTTCAATCGATCAATAAATTAGACTCAAATAATTCAAAATTATATAAATAAAGGGTGAATTTTTAACCAACTTTCGGATTTGATTAAAACAATAAATACATGAAATTCCAAAAAATGCATGACATCATTATTTGAGTTGACAGAACGATCTATATAATTTAATGTGTTAAGGTGATAGTCTTGAAGAATCTCAGTGAAATATTCTTAATCAGGGCGATGAGCTGAGCTTGTCCATCTATTCGACTGTCTATATGCAAACTAGTCTCTCAGTTTGAAAGATGTACTGCTGTTACCTTATCTTATTAAGGACCGATCGATGGAAGAAAAGCTTGTTCAAATTTATTAGTAAACTATCTGATTCATAGAGATTTAGAATCCATTAACATTTATCTGTTTTAAAAACTGTTTAACTGTTTGAACAAGTCGAGTTTACCCAACTCCTGAAACAAATTCTTTGTCATTCCTACTCTACAAAAAGGGAACCAAATCCACAGTTTTAAATTACAAGGGTATGTCAAAATTAGCAGACTTCATTTCCCTTGAACCCTTAGAAATGGCTTCGAATCGGGTTTCATATAAACTTTTCGATTCTGAATTAAAACTGTTTGCGTTTATAAGTGAAGTGGCTCAAATATTCTCGGTTACTAAGTTAGATAATGACTATTTAAAACCAGGGCTGCAAACCGGCTTGAAACCGAACCGGTTCGAACCCGGAATTCCGACTTTTATTTTACTATGAACCGAACCTTGAACCGAACCTTTTTAAAAATAAAAGCTGAACCCGAATCCGCTCCGAACCTTAAATTTCGATTTGGTTCAGCAAAATTGATGAACATCAGATAATTTTACCTTCTGCCTAGCGGCTTCAGCTGTTATCTAATTGGTTTTAAGCGACTGAGTCTTAAAATGGGCAGGAGAGTGTAATCAAAAACCTAATAAAAAATTACATTTAGAACTACTAACTAGGGCTGCAAAACTATCGATAGTGGGTACATCGATAGTTTTTAACTTCGATGTTTCAAAACCTCGATGTTTTCCAAAAAAACATCGATATATCGTTAAAACATCGAAAATTTTTCAAATATTTTAGATTGCGGTAAATACCATATATCTTATGCTATATTAAGAAAAATATAGAAAAGGCAAACATTAATTTTGTTTGTGTAAAATAATGTTATTAATTTCTTAATAATAAACGAACAAAATTTATTTTGGCAAACATTTTATTTTTACACTTTTGAAAGTGTTTCCAAACATCAGAATTTCCTTTGCGCTTCCGATTACTGCTGGACGAGGCATCAGCTGATTCCTCGGCGCACAAAGCAGAATCAGAAGAAGAAGCAGCGTTAACTTTGTCTAAAACGCAATAGATTTGTAATAATATACACTGCTGCTTTTATGGTTTTTACTTACTTGATGTGCACAAAAACTTATCCATTATATATACAGAAGAACCGCCAATTATTGCTGTAAGAAACTATTACCAAAAAATGAATTTATAAAATTATACACATTTTTAACCCAACAAACACTTACGCGTAGCTTGAAGCGTCACCATGCAGTGGAGGGCTGCCAACTCAGCTTTGTGGCTAGAACTAGCCACTTTTTGAGCGGGTTAGCTTTTTTTTTTCAAAATGATCTAGCCACTTCTAGCCATTTCGTTTATTTGCACTTTGGAACACAAATTTCGGTTTGATAATGCTGCGTTTAACCAAATTGACCTTTTTTTTTTTTTGCTTATTAATCAAATTTTGTCGTATTTCAACTAATAATAATTGTAAAAATGGACCCAAAAAATCTGGCAGCACTGATGCAGTGAAGCATCCGATATATCGATGTTCAATTTTTAACATCGATACATCGGACCATTTTGAAAACCTCGATACTATCGATAGTAACATCGATAGTTTTGCAGCCCTACTTGTTCCTTCTGGACATATTTAGTTATTAAGATAACTTATCGATCCGCCAAAGAAATGAAGAAGATCAGATGAACGGTTTTCGAGTTATGATCAAAAGACAAATTTTCTTGGTACAGAGTATGTTATAGTCGGGCTTGACCGACTTTCTTTCTTGTTGTCTACAAAATCTTCCAAATGGAATTTGACTTAACAGTAAATTATGTGTTGAATATTCCCATTTCCCATACAAACCGCTTCCGACCCAAAAACGACCCGATTTCTATAAGACTTGACAATGTTTACGGTCGAGAGCGATTTTTAAAACACAGTATTAAATTAACTACTAAAATTTTGTAAAATTTAGTAACTTAATGAAGGTATTCCTTGTTATTTGTTAATATTGTGTCAAGCATTGGCTAAACCAAGGTTCGAACCGAAACCTTCGCCCGAAAACCTCGAAACTGAAATTTTTGAACCTTAACCCTAGGTAAATTTTTGGTTCGAAGCAGCGTCCCGCAGATCCGAAAATATTTTTAGGTTTGCAGCCCTGTTTAAAACCAAGTCAATATCAGTAACTGAACAATATTGAAGTTAAGGTTAAGCCTGATATTTTATTTCGAAATAATAGCTTAAAGCCAAAAATGTATAACTGAAGAGTATAGTGCTCGAAAACTGAGAGCGAAGCACTGAATTGGTTCGATTCAAAAACCATGTTATAACCGGAGAACTGCAAAGAAATTTGAATGAATGTTGTACGAAACCAAATTTGTCTTGATTTACAGCGCCAATTGCTAATAAAGGAGGCCGGTTGATTAAACGTTAGTAAAGGAAAAACTTTTTTTTTCTTCCGAGGCGGGATCGTCCACCCACGAACCTCTTCCACAGCAGACACACTCACTCACAAAAAAATCAAGAAAGAAAGTGGGTCAAGCCCGACTATAACATACTCTGTACCAAAGAAATTATACGCTCAGCATAAATTGCAGCAGCGAACAGTCTTTTGATCATAACTCGAAATCCGTTCACCCGATCTTCACCATTCGATAAGTTATCCTGATTACTAAATATGTCCAGAAGGGACGAACGAACTATCTTTAAAACTGTGGGAGATATGACGTTTTTTCTAAATTGCGTTGGCGGGAGGGGGCGTGGCCAATATTGAAAATAAACTTGATCTGCCTGCAGACCTAAGAAGCATACTACTGTGGGCAGTAAGGTGAATTTGTTTGTAGAATGAAAAATCTTTATTTATTCTTCTAAATCAATTTCATCCCCTTCAAAGTAATCCCCTCCTGATAAAATACACTTCTGCCAACGTTTTTTCCAATCCTCGAAACATGCCAAATAGTCCCTTTCCGGTATAGCCATCAGCGCTTTCTTCGATTTTGCTTTTATCTCCTCAATCGACTCGAAACGCGTTTCCCGAAGTGGTCTCTTGACTTTTGGGAATAGCCAGAAGTCACACGGAGCCAAATCAGGCGAATACGGTGGTTGCGGAACGATATGCGTCGAATTTTTGATGACTTTTTTGCAAGAAATTGAGAACTTTCGGTACCAAACGAGATTTGACTTTTCGTAGGCCCAAATGGTCTTTCAAAATGGTTTTCACAGATCCTTCTGATATTCCGATCATATCAGTAAGGTCTCTAACAGTCAACCGACGATTTTTGCGCACTAATTCCTCCACTTCATTGACGTGTTGGTCATCTGTTGACGTCGATGGTCGTCCGGAGCGCTCCAAGTCATCCACACGTTCTCGACCCTCTTTGAAGTCTTTGTACCACTTATAAACATTTTTTTGTGACATGGTAGAATCACCAAAGGCCTTCCGCAACATCCTCAACGTTTCCGCAGCCGAAATTTCATTCCGCAAACAAAATTTGATGGCACTTCTCTGCTCAGACATTGTAAAAATCGAAAAATGCACTCTTGGTCGTTTGGAAAACACAAGCGTAAATATATTACTGAAATATATTCACATGAAATTTGGCACAGATGTCATCAACAGTCCTGCCAACTCAAGAAAAAAAGAACTAGCCCGAATTGTTAGGCCCGCGAAGTTTAACTTAAAAATGTATCTTACTTTTTGCTCACAGTAGTATGTCCCATACATGTCAAACCTCTATCTCTTACCATCTCTGAGATCTGTGCGTTCATACGGACAGACAGACAGACGGACATGACTCGGCTGTTGATTCTGATCAAGAATGTATATACTTTATAGGGTCGGACTTATAATACTCTGTGTACCTACGGTACAGAGTATAAAAACTCTGAGTTTTCAACCCAATCATTTACATAACTTGTTACTTGATACTTGCCATACAGTTTGCTTCGGAAAAGTAAATAAATAAGTATTGCGGTACTAATCGATGTCTCCGATATTGTAATGCAGTAAAAGCATACGGTGATATTGAAATGCGATCATTGCTGTAATGCGGTATATGCGGTGTTTTGCGGTGTAAGTATATTACTTACTGATATCGCTTTTTCGTTAAGTTCAGTTTCAGCTTGCAGTTCTCTGGCTATAATCCGAACCGTTGTTTAACAACTTCCATGAACCACTGATCCAAACCTTAATTAATTCCCCATCGGCTTGCATTCTCTGGAAAAGCTTTAGCCTAATGTATTTTAGACTGGGCTACAAACGGCATTAATTTTTAAGGTACTCCGGTTTGCGGGATCGAACCATAATTTGCCAATGGTTAATTATTGGAAATTTGAGACTAAAAACCTTCCTTATATATTGTTGAACAGCACGACGAGCTTTGTTGATTTAGCCATGTCCGTCTGTCCGTCGATATCGGATATCTATATGGTATGGCTCCCATAGAAAAGTAAGGACCGTATGGAAAAGGAGTCTTAGTTAGAAAAACGTGCTGCAAGGGTATACAAACTTCGGCCGAGCCGAAGTTAACTTTCATCTATTTTTTTAGTAATTCATTTAGTTGAACAGCATCGAAAGTTTCGATTTCGACCAATTTTAAACTTTATATCTAATCTGATTTATAAACTCTCCTTATTTTCAGGGCTACTTTGAAAAGAATGACATACACAACAATCGCATTGCCGGGTTTGAGGTCAAGGCTGGAGCAAATCCCACGGTGGTCAAGTGTGAAATTCACCATGGCCAGACGGGCGGCATCTATGTACACGAGAATGGTCTTGGTCAGTTCATAGAGAATCGCATACACTCGAATAATTTTGCTGGTGAGTAGAGTGAAAAGTCAATCATTTCAATCAGCATTTTTGATGGTGATCCTTGCCTTTGCACAGGTGTCTGGATAACGTCGAATAGCAATCCCACCATTCGAAAGAATGAGATCTACAATGGCCATCAGGGTGGCGTGTATATCTTTGGCGAGGGTCGCGGTCTCATCGAGCATAATAATATTTATGGCAATGCTCTGGCCGGCATACAAATCCGCACCAACAGCGACCCCATTGTGCGGCACAATAAGATCCATCATGGCCAGCATGGCGGCATCTATGTGCACGAGAAGGGTCAGGGATTGATTGAGGAGAACGAGGTGTACTCCAATACGCTGGCTGGAGTGTGGATAACCACGGGTAGCACTCCTGTGCTGCGACGCAATCGCATACACTCGGGCAAGCAGGTGGGCGTCTATTTCTATGACAATGGCCATGGCAAGCTGGAGGACAACGATATATTCAACCATCTGTACTCGGGTGTACAGATCCGTACGGGCAGCAATCCGGTGATACGTGGCAATAAGATCTGGGGCGGTCAGAATGGTGGAGTTCTGGTCTACAATGGGGGGCTGGGTCTGCTGGAGCAAAACGAAATCTTTGACAATGCCATGGCTGGCGTATGGATTAAAACCGACTCGAATCCCACCTTGAAACGAAACAAAATCTACGATGGACGCGATGGCGGCATCTGTATCTTCAATGGCGGCAAGGGTATACTGGAGGAGAACGATATATTCCGCAACACACAGGCCGGAGTGCTGATCTCAACACAATCGCATCCCATATTGCGGCGTAATCGCATCTATGATGGGCAGGCGGCGGGCGTGGAGATAACCAACAATGCCACGGCCACCCTGGAGCACAATCAGATATTTAAGAATAAATTTGGTGGCCTATGCCTGGCCAGCGGTGTACAGCCGATTACGCGAGGCAATAATATTTTCAACAACGAGGATGAGGTGGAGAAGGCGGTGTCCAGTGGTCAATGTCTGTACAAGATCAGCAGCTATACATCGTTTCCCATGCATGATTTTTATCGTTGTCAGACCTGCAATACAACCGATCGGAATGCCATATGCGTGAATTGCATTCGGAATTGTCATGTGGGTCATGACGTGGAGTTTATACGACACGATCGGTGAGTGAATCTTGATGTGAACTTTGTTTACGATTACAAAATTTGATTACTTTTACAACTACTTTAATAATTGTTACTTGAAGCTTCTAAACTTGGCTCAAATTAGGCCCGCTGTGATACCTTTATTTTACTTTTAAACTGTAGAGGGGACTGTACTCTATATGAGATAGAAAAGACTGAGGTACCAAAGTCGACTATAACATACTCTGTACCCTCTAAAGTTTTCATTTAACACACAAAGTGTTAAGTGCTGCCCATCGCTGTTCCAGTTCTGTCCATCATTATTGATTGATTCCCTTTAATTTGACTATCGCTCATCCGATCTTCAACATTCCTTCGGCGAATCGATAAATAATACTCCTTACTAAATATGTCCCAGAGGTACCAACCTTGTATCCATAAAATTTTAAGATATATTACGTTTTTCTTAAATTGATACAAATCGTGATACTAATTGAAATACAATTTGGTACAGAGTATAAAAAGTACGGTCCAATGATGCCACCGGACCATAATCCACACCAAACAGTGCATTTTTTGGAATGCCGTGGCAGTGCTTGCAATGCTTCTGGCTCCTCTTCACACCAAATACGGCAATTTTGTGTGTTCATGTATCCATTCTACCAGAAATGAACTTCAAACTTTGACACGAAAACAGCTAAGCTGCCTAAAAGAAAGTTGCTAAAAGTTGTGTGTCCGTCCGTCCTTTCGTATGAACACCCAGATCTCGGAGACTAAAAGAGCTAGAGCAACCATATTTTGAATACAGACTCTGTTATACGTATTATTTTAGCACTTTTGAAGATATCAAGCATATACTTTGCAGTGTAGTGTATGTGTCCAATATGTACAATCTCTAAATGGCAGAGTTAAAAAGGTTATAAAAAGGTGCATACTTTTCTAACATAGTGTTGAAATGTTGACAATAATGTTAATGCTCTGTTAATTAACATAGGGAGAGGCTATTAAATTAGTAAATTAATGTCAGGCAGGGCCAATTTTGACTTACGCTCTCGTGCAACACCTAAAACGAGGGCATAAGGGCTTAAGTTCAGGCAAAGTAGAGTTCAGAGATTGTAAATATTGGGATAATGTTAGTAGGCAATGGAATGGAACCCGTTGGAAGGAGGCGATCGGACACCAGCCATCCCCAAAGAAACTTGCAGGAGTACTATCGGTGGAGAAGTGCAAACCAACGGCTAAGAGCAAAGATGGCTGGAAGAGAGCTGTTGCCCCTTGTCCCACACGGAATGTGAATTCGAAGAATCGACGATGATTTTGATCCAGAGGATTAAATTCGTTCTTTCAAAATAATCAAACTTTCAGCTTTCAACGTGCTTTGGGAAAATGCCCCACTGTGCGAAGACCAAACTCAAGGTTTCTATGAAGCTTTTAAACCTATTCAAAAGTCTACCAGAGATTCAATTTTGTAATGTCAAAATATTCGGAGATTCGAGTTCGAAAAAAGCCCTTCAGAAAATATTAAAGTGTGAACCACAGAAACTAACCAAATCCACGGTTCAGATATCTCAAAAAGCCATTTATCGAACCGAACCGGTGGTTCAAAAACTATGTGAACCGAACAGTTTTGTTTTCTCGATCAAGTTACAGGAATAACTACACATATCCGGTTTAATTGTAAAAGTAATTGTAAAAGTAATTAAGTAATTAGTAATCTTTGTTTCCAATTTCAAATTGAGAACAATCTAACCCTACAATTTCCTTCCGCAGCTTCTTTTGCGACTGCGGTGCTGGCACCCTGTCAAATCAGTGTCAACTACAGGGCGAGCCCACACAGGACACGGACACGCTCTATGACTCGGCAGCGCCCATGGAGTCGCACACTCTAATGGTCAATTAGGATTATCACCAGCTGAACCTGCTCTCAATTCGTTCGCACATCTCACAAATGTTGCTGTAAATATTTCCAGATACCCACAATCCAACAACCACCACAATAATACAATTAATTGTATATAAATAATAACTAACAACTCTTTTGCGTTCAAAATTTAACTCAATGTGCAATTTAGTTTAACACAAATGTCTATAATTTTATTAACTGAACATGAAAAGGAAACGGAAAGAAGAATCATTTATGTCACAACGAAAGAAGGAATCATATAACTATTATTCTCATTTTTTTTTGTTTGTTTTATGTAAAACACAATATGCATTTGTTTTGGAAACGAAACAAGAACGAAAGCCCAGTGAAGAACAATTTTTGTAATGTAGCTTAGTAGAGAGATTTTAAAATTACAAACAATATAAACAAAATATTTAATTAAGCCATAGACGATAGGGAAGAGGTGAGCATTTCGGCCACTCGAAAAGAAAAACAAATGAAAAGAAATCAACAAAAACAATTCGAAAAAGCAATTCTAAGTATTAATAACAAATTAGATTTAGCGGCAGCTTTGTGCTTCAACGTACTAACACACATATAACATATACATATATACCTACTACATATTAGTGTGTTGGGTATAAGTAAGTGAGCAAAAACGAGTAAACATGTGCTTAGTTACTCTTCTTTGTTTAGTTGTTCAGTTGCTTACTCTTTCGAACTAATTTACAGGGTCCGTAAATAATGTTTATGTCTCTTTTACAATCCCAAGCAGAGTACTCCTAGCCCGGTGTTAAACTGGGACAACAAAAACCCACTTTCCCTAGACTACTCTACCACTGAATTGAACTTTTGATGGAAGAAACACGTATTTAGTTAAGGCTAGCTTAATTTCAAAAATCATAAAACCCAAACTCAAAGATCTGATCCGAATCTATAGAAAACAAACAGACTATGAGCAACAAATCAGACGGGAACAACAAATAAAAAGTTTATCTTTAAAAACTATTTCACAACCGTTCACCTTCACCAGTTGTGCATCAACAAGCTATGAAAAAGCTTTGTCTTTCGCCCATAAACTAAACCCTTTTCTCCTGTGTGAAATTAGCACACAAGGAAAAAGTTTGAGAGAAGGCTCGTCTTGGCCCTATTTTGTCCTTCTTGTTAAACATACAATTGACTCTAAGTTGAACATAGACACTGGGGCTGCCGGAAATAATTTCGATATTTTACTTCAAAAAGACGAAGATTTTTTGGTGATATTTTTCAAATCTTCAAATCATCAAAATTTTTGAGTCTAGCCCACAACCAGATCTTTCTGAACCTCGACCCGAATGGGTGTAAGATTGAAAAAAAGATCGGTTCAAAATTCAAAAACTATCACAATTTAATGGCCATATTAACAGAATTTTTTATCATTATTATAATTTCAAAATCTTACCGAAACTAGGCATATTGAGCATAAGTCAAGTCAAGTAAGTCAAGACCATCCATTTTCAAGTCCAGGCACTTCAGTAAGCCGTGGTAGAGGTCTCCATAACAAGTGAGGTCTATACGGATATAAATTAATGTTAATTATATCCTAAGCTGTATGAATCCCCCAGCTGGACTCATGCTTTTCTTTGAAAACATGTTGTTGAACCAAAACCTGAGGTTTGATAGATAGAGGAACCGGTCTAAGAATCAAAGCTTATACTTTTCAACGTAATCGAACCTACCCAGGCAAACCTAATTAACATCCTTTGAAGATGCTAAGCTTACACCTTAATAAAATCGCACTAGATTTTCTACTACAGTTCCACTTTAACTTATATTTTTAAAGTTCTTTTGAACGTCTCAGTAGATAATTACCTTTTTGAAAGCTTTAACCCGAAATCGAAACAAGGTACGGATACCCGGTAACCGGATTTTAAAGGAAGGAATGAACATATACGGTGTTGTCCAGGAAATCTCTAGAGACTTTCGTTTAAACGGTTTCATTTCGAATTAAAACTGTTACTTTATAAGTGAAGTAATAGTTAAGGGGATTCTTTAAAGCTGTATGAGTTTCTCATGGTCAATCTGAGATGCTCAGAAAATGTGCTCATATTATGAGAAGTAGCCCATCGGAGTTCTCTTAAAAGTATTTTTGCCACCCTAGCCAGAGAAAATTATGTATTTTCGTATGAATACATTAGGTATGACAATAAGCGGACTTACTTTTAATGTACATACTTAATTATGTATACATTTTCTGATCAGATCGATCGATCGTTGTCGAGATCAGTTTATACATAAAATCCACTACCAAATTTAAAAACAGAACAACAAAAGGACAAGCGCGGACAGTACCTTCCTTATTCGTAAATGATGTATTTTAATGCATAATTCTTCATAATATGCGAAGTAAATGTTGTATGTAACTATCTAAGAAATCAACCAAAACTACTTTCCTTGACAGTATTTCAGATACTTACAGGTCGCCCTCCACATTCGAGTGGATTTAGAAAAAGTAAAACGATTGAAGCTCTGGATCGTTTTCATATTGGTATTCCCGTTTCCAAATAATATAAAAATCGAATCTCTTTTCTCAAGTTTTGGATTAGATTATAAATCAGTTGACCGATACACTGCTGAATTATTTCGTGCGTTATTCGTCTAAATGAAATTTCTGATTTAGAAGTTAAAAAAAAACCAACACAAATACTTGCAAGTTAAAAAGTATTATCGTTGTTAAAAATATGGAAATTTTTCACTTAAAATTTGACGGCTACCAATTTCGAATCCGCTTGATATAATCCCGAGGTGCGCGCTAGCTATACGCATCGGGCATATTTGTTGTTGCTTTACGCAACGAAATTCCAATGCATGCGCGTAGCAAAATTGTTTACTCCTATGCATCTCTCCTATGTGTCTTTCAAAATTGAATCCAACTACAAATTATCATGCGTTTGGATATGTAAGATTTAATGTTGTGCGCTGAATGATTGCGTTTGCATTAGACAGCCACAAACGCACAGCTGAAGATAATAACCGGGTTTCTCTTTCGTTTTCGACATTTTTGTTCACTTGTATTGGTGTCTACACGAGCATTAGGTGCTCTTGAGAGCACTTCTGATCTAATCGAAATCGAAAACGGGAACAGGTCTAATAAATAGACTAAAACAAACTCATGAGCCTGAAAGCCAAAGCCAAAGTGTTTCTATTTAAATGAAATACCATCAAGAAAATCGCGTGTTTTGTGGGAAAGAATCTCTAGGGAAATACTGTCATCCATCATTAAACTTGTTTGGGTAATTCAAAAATTTTATAAACTTATTTTTCCAAAATCTGTTTGTTAATTTCAATTAGCCGCCTTGGAGCACGATTTTTTATATATAAATGTGATAATTGTTGGCGAACGTATCTAAAAACTTACAGAAAACGAGCTTACAATTTTTAAGTTCTGCTTAATATTCGCCGAAGGGGTTTAGAAATGAGCCTTTAAGGCGAGGTTGTGAACATTTTTCTGTTCTATGGCAATGGAAATAACTACAGACACACAATTAGCTAGAGATTATTCGTTTGCAGTAAGACTTCCAAAGTTTTGTACGTTTAAATTTTGAGAATTTCTTGTAAATGTAGGTACGTAACTGAGTTGAAAGGGATTTACGCAGACTTAAACCACTGGAAAAATTGATTAAAAACAGGACTGCAAAGTGATTTTGAACTGAGAACAAGTACATTTTAGAGCTGTTGAGTTTAACAAAAGAATAGATTCTTTAAGCTCCCTGTTTTGTTCATTTCTGAGTAAGCAACTGAACCTAAAAGAGCAACAAGAGTGAGCAACTGAACCAAAACGAACAAATGAGTAACGAGCTCTACCCAACACAACCACAAACCATCACAGACAAGTTTCAAAATCAAACAAAAAAGCCTTTAACAAGCATCAAATA
The DNA here is from genome assembly GCA_035044985.1 of Lordiphosa fenestrarum. Taxonomy (NCBI): domain Eukaryota; kingdom Metazoa; phylum Arthropoda; class Insecta; order Diptera; family Drosophilidae; genus Lordiphosa; species Lordiphosa fenestrarum. The sequence continues at coordinate 26,921 of JAWNNO010002880.1, forward strand.
CCAAGCAATATTTCATGTCTCTGAATGTAGTAGAACAAATTTTGTAGCGCAAAAACCTAAACAAAAACCACAACAAAAAAAGCCATGTGTCATCTTAGTCATGTAAGTGAAGCAACTCTTTTAGTGTCTATACTTATATGTATGTAGATTTGTTTATTCGAATTATGCAAATCAACTTCTTTGGTTAGTCTAAAAATCATAGCCTAAATAATGTGTAAGCTCCTTCTACCTACTAACTCTATACGCATAGATGTGTGTCTTAAGTACTTTTGTTTATATATTGCCTAACAAATTTTGTGTTTGCCTGTTTCAACCAACTAACGAATAACTTTTTTGTAGGTTTTAACTTACTCTACGAAATATATAATCAGCATACGTACTATTTACAAACAACTAATTGATAGGCACATGAATATTTCAGAAACAAATATATACACAATTATCAAAGTTGACACACATTTCTCACACCGTACAGACACCGTACCCACACACATGAGTATGTATAATAATATATACCATATACCTTATATATAGGACTTGATTTTAATGTGTTACCTATGCAAGCTAATTACTTCATTGCCCTTGACTTGGACAACCAACTAATTATACATACGATATAAATATATATACTCTAAAAATACAAGGTATAAGCAAATAATATTTGAAATTTGACAAAAAAAAGGAGAGTTTATTTATTTGGGAACATGCAAAGGGTGAACAGGGAATCCCAGCTACATAGACGACTTAAAAATCTTCGCTGGAGAGTTTTGGACAGCCGAAAGGAGAGCGTAAGTTAAAGTCGGCCCTGCCCGACTTCAAAATACCCGTTACTCAAGGCAATTAGTGTTTAATAACCTCATGCGGCTCATATAAGTATGCAAAGTTTTTTTAACTCTGCTATTTATTATCCGATCTTTATGAAAATTGTATTTATTGGCCACACACACTACCCTGCAAAATCTGAGCTCGATATGTAAAAAAATGTAGGAGATATGCATTTTTTATTGCGGGGGCGTGTCCAAAATTTGAAACAAACTTGATCTGCGTGCAAACAATACTAGTCTAAATTTAAAATTTGGTGGCTCTACCTCTTCTAGTCTCTGAGATCTAGGTGTTCATACAGACAGACGGACATGACTATATCGACTCGAGTATTCATGCTGATCAAGAATATATATGGAATATTATGGGGTCGGAGACCCGGGCAAGCGGGCTAAGGGACTCCCAACCGAAGCCAAGGAACTTCAGAATGTAGTAGCCCACCTACTGCCTAACCCTACGCGAGGAAATCCACGGAAAACCGTAAGTGCAAGCCGATTGAAAATTAAGACTGGTTCGATTTAGTGGTTCATGGAGTATTTAAACCAACGGTTCGGCTTACAACACGGTTTGTGGATCAGTGGATCACTCTCAATTTTCCAGTATTATATTTCTAAATGGGAAATTGTAAAAGTCTTTCTATTTTTTTACTAATAATTTTTTACTAATAATAAACCCACCCTCAAGGATATTGTTCAACGATTTAAAATATGCTACTAATTTAACAAAAAATATTTTAAAAAAACCGGTTTTTAGTTTAGTTTTAAAGTTGACCGGATTTTAGTTGTCAAAAAAACACAATTTATCAATTTTTTAGTTATCTTTGCGTTTCTACAGGTAAATCGGTATTTACACATGGGCATTTCCATGGTGTCGAACTTGACCGTCGTACGCACTTAAATTTAAAAAAAATTACAAATAAATCTGATTTTTATTTTGACAATGTGCGTAACTTATACCTCTTGATTAGCACTATAATTGGTGCAAAGGTTGATTTTGGTGAATTTTTCGTTTTCGAGATAATTGCAAAAAACCAAGGTTCGCACGGGACAAATATAGAAGTGGTTTTCGCGGACGACAATTCAAACGCTGATTTTAACGAATCCTGAGGGAATTTGCATTGATGCCTTTTTAAAATGATTTTGATTTTACCTCAAAATGTTTTATACTTTTATCAAAATTTCATTTTAAGCACTTTCGCACGGGACAGGTCGTACGGGACATATTTTTCCACCTTGATATTGATGTGGATTCTGTTATCATGCAAAGCAAAAACTTACAGTCAATTGCAATCGCATAGTCCTTTATGGTTTCTTATTCAATCTTCATGAACTCTTTGAACCCATAGAATGATTTTAGATATCGAAATTCAATGAAATCTATAGGCACCTTTTTAAGAAAAAAACGTGCAAAAGAACCATAAAAATTAGAAAAATTGTGCTTACGCGACTTTGCATTCAAAAATCCCGAAATGGGTTATGAATTACTGTAAGACTGGCGTACATAAGTTCAATTTAGTTGTTTCCCCAAAAACATCTGATAAAACATAGAGTTTTTAAGTACTTTTAGTTTTTTGTAACTATTTTTAATCTTCGATGAAAAAAAAAAATGTTTAATACCTATTTTATAATTGCCTTACTTTTAAAATATGTTTTTTGATTATTCCATTGCCTAGGTAAAAAAATGTCAGCAGCCTCTGCAATTGCTAATGGAAAAAGAAGATGTGGATCCAGAAATTGACATATATTCGTGAAAACCCGAGATTTTTTACAGGGATACAGGGATTTTTTTAAGGTTTCGATTTTAAAACACCTTCATTAGGTTTTCTTTTTGTAATATGTGTCGTTTCGCTGAAGTGTAAAAATATTCATAATTAAAAAATATATTTCTTTTATTTAAGATGGAGAAATTTCAATGTGGACCTTGGGTTTTACGAGAAAATTTGAATATTTTATGTTCCGCGCTCATAACAAGTCGATAGTTATCGATAGCGATGGCTGCTAAATCAAAGCGTACGGGCACACTACCGGCGCCTGCACTTTGCGATAACTACTCGTCCGTGAAGGAAGAAGAGCGTGAGTGCAAATTTTAGCTGCTAATTGTGTAACCTTTGAATAGTTAATTAAACCTCACACCACTGCATAGAAGAGCTCAAGGAGTTCTTCATTCACATTTTGGATCGGGTCTAAGTCTAATGAATTAATACAGTTCTTCTACCCTCACTAGCTGCACTCTTCTAACGCACGCTGCCCTTAAAAACCTCTAAAAATTGGAAACGAGTTCGAAAAATCAAATCGAGCGCCCCCCTGAACAGCTGATAAGCACTTGGTGATGTGTCATTGCTCTATGCCGATTTCGATAATTTCAAAACTCCCGCCCTTGAACAGCTGACGACGAAAAATGTTGGCGCAGCATTTGCCATCTCTGTCTCTAGTTCATTCCTCTCTGCTCGCAGTTTCATTTGAATTCTCGACGTGGTCAGGTCGCTTGGCGTGTCGCAAGACTTGTAAATAGCACCGCCCACCAAAAAAAAAGTGCATGCTAATACATTTTGGACTGTCTGCCTCCTCCTCGGCCCCCAAATCGGTTTGCCGGCAGTTGCATTGCCTTGTCGCGTCGCCTCAAAGTAATAATCAAGTGTCAAATAGTCGTTAATAAAATGTGTCACAATTAGCCAAAAATTGTTATTAACATACAAATGTTTTAATTTTACAACAATTGCCTATGATTATTTGTGCGGCAGTTGAACGGTGTATTGTGTTTGGGTGCCAGTTTAGGGCTTCCTGATGGCAGGATATTTGTAAAATGGAAACATTTGGAGGCCGAGCAAGCGAGAGAGCCAAACAAACGTAGTAAGGCGGCGTCAGCACAACAATAACAAGCAGCAAAACATTGAAGGTGAGTGTGGGTGGGGGGGGGGAGGGGGGCGCCTGTTACACTTTTTTGGCATTAGCTGTTATTATTATTTAAGTAGCACGCACTCCCCCACTGTCGTTACATAATTTCGGTGTCTGTTTAGTTGTTGTTGCTTCTTCTTATATCTTCTCTCTTTCGCTACCATCGAAAGCAAAAGTGAGGCGGCTTCTGGTCTTCTTGGGGCTCTTTATTCTTATTGGTATTTCATTCTTTGTTTGTTTTATTTATGAATGGAGATTATTAAAATTAATTGCAAGCATACGTTTTGATTTTTTTTTTTTTTTGGGTTATGCGTAAACCAGTTGCGCGAGACGCTTGTGCTTGATTAATGTCTCTATCTCACTCCCACACTCACACACATTGCAGAGCAGCTGGCTTTGTTCCGCCATAAATCAAATCAAGAAGAAATTCCTGCAAAAAAAAAAACGGTCTCCCCCCTGCCACCCCCGCAGCGCTCAGCTGCTGCAGCTGCGCTTCCCCATCACAAAAGCTGTTTATGTAAAAATGTTTTAAAGGCGAAAATTACTCGTTCGCCGCAGTTGGCCAAAAAGCATAAACAACACATTTTTATGTGACGCCGGCGGCGACGTAAGCGTCGCCCACACGCTTCGCTTCTGCCTCTCTCTCTCTCTATCTCTCGCTCTTTCTTACACTCTCTCGATCGTTTGCCAATTTTATGCACACTACATTTTTGGTAGAATACTCTGAAAAAGCTGCTTACCCACATTTATGGTAATGAATTATCTTATTTTTGGTTTATTACGATTATAAAAGTATCCTGTTATCATTAGTTATATTCGAAGAAGAGAGAAGGTTTAAGAATTCAGTTCGGTTTGGGAATAGGATATATTTAAGAATGGTAGTTTCGAAACAGCTCGAAGTTGTCTTAGTCCTTGCTTGTTTCTTGGCATTACACAGCCTCTCTTGGCTTATATGCTTCTAGTATTCGCACAAGAGAGGGAGAGAGTGAGTTACAGTTACAGTTAGAGAAGCTTTTTTAAGGCTGGTTACTTTAAAACTGGCGCCAATAGCTTGCGAAGGTGACCGTTTGTGTAAGTGTCCCGAGGTGGGATTGAACCCACGACCTCTTGAGTACCACACCCGACCATAAACTTAATTGATCCCACCCCAGGCAGCCAAAAAGTTCGAATGGTCGGGCAGAAGGAGGAGTCTTCAGTACACAACTTCCCCATCATTGTATGGTTTAATGTTGGAAATTCTAGTTCATTTTGATTACTTAGTTCATTAGTTCATTTTTTCATGAACTTTTCACTTTTGAACTAGTGTTGTTGTCGACTGTATGCTGAAGCATATGGAAAATCTGCTAAATGCTGCTATTGCAAGAAGGCCCTCAGTATTTCAGGAGGTTCGCAAGGAAATCTGCAGCGCCACCTAAAACTAAAACATCCAACCATAAATGCGCGAAAGACCTTGTGTAGCTATTTCTGAAACATCATCACTGTCTCGGTGAGGAAATCACGCCCTCCGCATTTGAAGAGAAGGATTTCAAGATCCTTATTTATATGGTAAGCCGTTGCCCAGGCTATGGCCTACCATCTCGAAAAATTCTTTCTAACGTGCTACTACCAAATACGTTTCAAGAAACGCATGCATCTTTTCACATGGATTTGGAGTCTGTAAATTCAGTTTGTTTGACAACTGATGCTTGGACATCCATCAGCAACCAAAAGTATGTGGCAGTAACTGCCTATGTCATTGACCCAGTGGACACAGCTTAAAATCCAGAACGCTCACATGTGATAAAATTACCGATCGCCAAGCCAAAGAAAATTTACACAAATTTTTAAAAAACCTATTAGAGGAGTGGAATATTGCTGATAAACTTGTAGCTGTTGTAACCGACAATGGACAAAATTCCGTCAGCGCAGTTCGTCTTGGGAATTGGAACTCTATAACCTGTTTTGCTCATACGCTAAACTTAGTTGTCCAAAAGCGACTAAGAGTAGTTCATTTGCCATGGAAAAGCTTAGAGAAGCCTTAAAACAACAAAAGTTGCCGATATTAAAACTAAAAAACGATGTCGTAACAAGATGGAACTCAACTTACGAAATGTTTGAGCGTCTAATCAAAGTTAAAAATGCGTTAGCTGTTGTCTTACTGGATATTAGAGCAGATCTTTGTCTTCTGCCAGGAGATTAGACAATAATTGAAGAAATACTGGCCATCCTAAGGCCGTTTTATACAGTAACTTTGGAAGTTTCTGCTGAAATATTTGTAACGCTTTCCAAGGTAACTAATTTTGTTTAATAAGTCAAAAACCCAGAATTAAATATTTTTTTACTTCTAGGTAATCGTAATAAGTAGACTTTAACCTTGCTCAATCCAAGTACATTTGCTTCTAAAATCTTTGATAAGTAATATGGATGCAAGATTTGGAGACATTGAACATAAGGGAATATACACTGAATGTACAATTTTGAACCCTCGTTTCAAATCAAGGGGATTCACATCAGAGGAAGCATTTAATACCGCAGTTGAGTGTTTGAAAAGCAAGATGCCATCCACTTCTACTACCGAAACTCCTGCCACTCAAGCGCAAGATTCATTAGAAACGGACAACCAGAGTATTTGGGACGCATACAATGCAAATTTCCACAGATAAGTCAGCAACTGCTAAAAAAGAACTTGACCGATATTTGGCAGATGATATTATCGAACGTACTTCAGTGGTGGAAGGAGAGAAAATCGATTTACCCTCAGCTCTTTGAATTCATGCAGAGGAGACTTTGCTAAGTGGCAACTTCAGTTCTTTCAGAGCGTATGTTTTCTTTGGCTGGGCAAATAGTAAGAGAAAGAAGAAGCTTGTTACTTTCAGAAAATGTAAATGCACTAACATTTTTGCACAATAATATGTAAAAGTAAGTGCTTTTTTATTTAATTCAATTAATGGAGTCTTAACATAAACATATTTTTTCAGACTCTTTCCATATATTTTTGCCTGCGAAGCCTTTGTCTGCTCGGAATGTTAATCTGATTTTATACCTTTACACAGGGTATTATAATTTTAGTCATATGTTTGTAATGCCAAAATAGTGTATCTTCCACTACAAACTCCAGAGCAATGTCTCTTCTTTAATTTGTCCAACCGTCGGCCTGGCCGTCTCTCTGTTTCAATCTACTCTATCTACTATTTTCTTTAATATTAAAGTCTTCGCCATGAACTTACAAAAAAAGTTTAATTTCTATGAATAAATGTGTTTATGTTAAAATTTTAATGAAAATGTTCATAATAAACTTATCAAGTCAAGAAAATGATATAACTCGAACAGTCTTAACAATGTTTATTGCGTTTGATAAATACTTTATAGTGAAATAAAAATTTAAAAAAACATCTAAAAGTATCTTTAAATATGCTTCATATCAAAGAAAAACTATAATTTATATTATAAACTATAGTTCAAAAAATAAACTATAGTTTATTTTTAAGACATACGGCCCTGTTCCGAATTCCGAATCGGTTTTCGTGTAAACGTTGCATTGTAGAGTTTAAACATAGAAATGTTATAAGGAAGGTGACCAGCATTTCAAAGGGTACTTGATCAGGTTTGAGAAAAATCGGAATTGCTTCAGCAGTTGAAACCGACAGCTCAATGCCAAGTGGATTCAATTCGACTAAACTTCCTTACTTTTCATAGAAAACTGTGGGATTTTAAGTACAACAAGAAAGAAAGTCGGTCAAGCCCGACTATAACATACTCTGTACCAAGAAAATTTGTCTTTTGATCATAACTCGAAAACCGTTCATCCGATCTTCTTCATTCCTTTGGCGGATCGATAAGTTATCCTAATAACTAAATATGTCCAGAAGGAACAAGCCATCTATCTTCAAAACTGTGGCAGATATGACGTTTTTTCCATATTGCGGGGGCGGGAGGGGGCGTGGCCAAAATTGAAAATAAACTTGATCTGCCTGCAGACATAAGAAGCATATGTCCCATACATGTCAAACCTCTATCTCTTACCATCTCTGAGATCTGTGCGTTCATACGGACAGACGGACAGACGGACATGGCTATATCGACGCGGCTGTTGATGCTGATCAAGAATATATATACTTTATGGGGTCGGAGATGCTTCCTTCTGGATGTTACATACTTTTGCACAAACTTATAATACTCTATGTACCTACGGTACAGAGTATAAAAACTAACGCTTACACGAAAACCGACTCGGAATTGGGAACAGGGTCGATAGTTCATTAGTTCATTTTAAAGACTAGTTCATTTGAACTAGGTCACAGAATTCGGCACAACTTTAGTATGGTTTACCAAGCTAGGTTACATAGCTATCGAAGAGTTTATCAATCATTTGTTAAGCTTCGTAATCCGAGATAAAAACGTTTTAATTGTTTCAGATAGAAAAGCCTTTGATCTAATGGTCGGATGAAGCCTTATGTAACTCTTTGTCGGGTAAAGAATGAAATAGACTCAAGTCCAGTTTAAACAGTCAAAGCCCCGTGGTTACCAAAACCTTCGGTAAATGATTGCCGTAGTCATATTTCACCGATAGGCAGAGAGAAACAGTCATATTATCCGACCTCTCTTCTTGGGAAATAGTACTTTAGTCGCATTTCTCGCGTCAATGCAAGCAGTTCGATGCACGTTTGCTGCATGGCATAAAATAAAAACAATGGTTTCTAGATTTGGTGGTTTGCTTCTGAGAATCGGTTCGGCTCGGCTTTTGTAAGTCCCTCTAACCGGACCTAGTTCATTTCGACTTATGAACCCTGCTCTACCGTCGTCGACATTGTGCATGGGACTCTCTTTATGCCTAGAAAACCAAAATCCTTCAACAATCTGGTTTGCAAAAAGAGTATCTACAAGTCGAAGTACAAAAGCTATTCAATTTTCTTTGCGTCGGCCTCTTCTCGTTTGTATTTTTATTTCGTTGAAATATTTTGACCAAAGCAAAAAAGGCCAATACTGACATACATACAGACATTCACACAGACACAAGCATACATATAATTAATATACACACAACTTGAGCGCTGCGGCGTTGACGTTAATGAACTACAGCAACAAAAATTAATGTGCACAGCAACAAAACGACAGAAAATTTTACTTGGTTTTCCTCGGACATACAAACATACAAATATTATTTTCAGTTTTTGGCATTAGACGAATATTTATGCTGGCCATTTGCTTGCAATTAGTTTCATAAAGTCAACTGCGCATGTAGTTGTTGTTTTTGTTATTTATGTATTATGACTCTAAGCTGCATACTTAATGCCAGAGACAACGACGATGACGTTACTGGGCTGCGGCTCCGTTGTTAGTTTTGCATTTCTCTTGTTTCCGATTTGCGTGCGGTAATTGTTTGCCCTTCGCAAGGTTGCCCACAGCGCTAACGGTGCTTCTTATTTTCAAAATTTCAAATGAGAAGCCGCCCACCACCAATTGTATAAAACATTTGTCGTCTAAGATCGCACAAAAGCAGCTGCGGTGTGTTTATTGTGAATGTGCAACAAACAGCCTTGTAAGCGCCACCCACACAAAGGCAGCCACAGCAGCGGCAGCGCAGCAGTAGCAAAGGCGACCACACAAAAATTTGTAAAGCAGCCAAGCAGCAAAGACATCGTCAACACCAACACAAAGTTCGTCGTCGCGGTGAGTGTGTATGTGTGTGTGTGAAAGCGCTACCCAGTCGGACTTTTCATCAAGAAAAAGGTACTTTCTCATGCTTACCTCTTAAGGTATTAAAGCTGAACCTGAACCCGATCCGAACCCAAAATTTCGGTTCGGTTCAACTAAAATTATAGATTTGAACTATTTCCCAGTGACTTCTTCTGTTATTCTGGCCACATTACTGTGGAAACACTCTTCGTATGTGGACTACGAAATTGCATTTTTCCTTTAAGAGCTGTATCCAGAACTTCGAAGTTTTTATTTCGTCACAATACTTTATATAAAAAGAAACACATTGTCATTGCTTTGATGGCTGTATGAAAGTGTTTTTATTTATAAAAAGTATTGTGAAATCCCATCCCAAACCAAAATCGAGACAATTCCCTAACAGTTTATGTCGGTTTAAGGTCGATTACTATATAAACATGTATAAAGCTTGGCTGAACCAAGGTTCGAACCAAAACCTTGGCCCAAAAACCTTGAACCTCCAAATTCTGAACCTGAACCATTGGTAAATTTTGGTTCGAACCCGCGAGCCGGAGATCCACGAAATTTTTTTGGCTTGCAGCCCTGATATAAAGTACTAATTTCTTCCAAAAAAAATCATGTACTGACTATTTGAGTGAAATTTCATGCCACTAGAAGTACTGATTTTTCTCAACACATGATGCAAAGTCCGACTGGGACGCCAACCATGACGTGAGCAGCGCAGCGTTTCGCCTACGCACTCAAGTTGAGCTTCAATGGCGTCACATGCTCAGCTGAGCGCGGTTTAGTTGCTTTGTGACGTTCTGAAACCGCTCTGCTTGCTTGAGAATTTGGTGGCTTCTCTTTGACACGTTTCGAGGCGGAAGCGAGCAGCAGCATGCAATTTTAAATTTTCGTATCCATTTCATTGCACTTTGCCATTTTCTTGGCCCAGAAAATGAACACAATTTTCTAATTTCCTTCTTTTTTTTTTTGGCTAGACAGCACATTTTTGTGGAGAGAATGGCGCCAGCATGCAACACGTTTTTAATTAATTGTTTGTCTCTCTTTTCCACTCGCTCTCTGGCTCTCGCAAGAAGAGCATTTATCACACCTTTTTCTACAATTTGTACATTTGTGTGGGCGGCATTTTTGACAAGCTGCCCGATGAGTGGGTTCATTTAAGAGTGATGCGGTGACTCACACACAAACACACACAGAGAGCTCCAATGCAAGCTGAATGAAACGCTTGAACACCGAACGGTACTTGCGTACATATGTATTAACATACAGTGAATGAAATAAGTAATTGGCACAGCTTTTATTTCAATGTACAAAGTTTTATCAAAAAACAAAAGTGTAAAATATTTTTGACACCGTTATACGGTTTTTATACATTTTGAACTGGTTTTAAGAAGGCACCATATCCTACTTCATATTGTAGCCAACTTATACCTAACATTTTTTTGGAAAAATTATCCTAATTGGTAATTAGAAACACGCTAATCGTAAAGTTTTACCGTTCTACCAGTTTAATACCAATTATCCCCAGCAATTGCCCAATTGCTTTTTTGTAATAAGCTAATCTTTTTGATAGACTTTTCAAATATGCGAGCTCTCAGACTGCCAATTCCATAAGATCCATTTCTAGCTTCAGTCTTGCATCATTATGGCGCGCTACTGCGGAAAAATTTCCATTGAGGAGAATGCTAGAAATTATAATTGTTCAATGATATAAAATTATGTGGACAGTTATTGGCATATTGAACTATGGATTTTATATCCAAGTTAAGACAGGCGGTCAAACCCAACTATAATATACTCTGGACAAACGCAAGTGTATGCTCAGTAACATTTTGACTATCGTTCTATCGATCTTAACTATCGATGCTTAACTATTGTTTGGCAGATATTACTTCCAGAAAGTACAAACTTTCTCTCTAGGAAAAATTGAAAATAATCCTGAGAAAAAAAATATCCAAAAAAGTACCATTAGGACTATATACGTCTTTAATATACTTTTAATAATCCAACGGAGCTGAAAATCATCAAATGGATGATTAGTTTTCATATCCTTTCCAAATGGATATGGGAAATTTCTCTGTGTACCTCTATTCTCTTACCATGTCTGAGACTTGTTTGAATATTTGTCTGAACATACGATCAGACAGACGGACTTGTCTATTTCGAATCGGCTGATGCTGATCAATAATATATATACTTTATGGGGTATATTACTTACTTTTGCACAAACTTAAAGCACTCTTGCGTACCTTGGGTACAGCTGATATAAAAAGGTTTAAGTAAATCAAGTCAAAAATGGTTTTAACTCGAACTAGACAACTCGTATTAATAATGACTTCAAGCCAGGGTTTGTCTAGAAGAGTGAGGCACAATATGTGCGATAATAGAGCGACGCAAACTAGCTCTGACCTGCCCACATCAACCGCTGGACTGCGAATGAATGCACAGAGCGTGCTTTTTGTTCTCTTGGTGTAATCGTCGACATGCGCTCGGCTCGAGTTTGTGTGAATCGCAGCTCCAAATTCAAATCAAGTTAAAATTGTGTCAATCTAATGAAATTTTCACCATTTTCTACTTATTCGAAGGTCGCTGTTTCATGGTCGAGCTAACAATCGAATTAAAACTGTTCTGTTGGTTTCAAATCTCTCGGTTTTTATTTTGGGAAGCGATTTAGCTAAATGCAAGCCTTAAACTACTTAGATAAGCAAAATTAATTTTGGAAATGTAAACAACGATTTTTAACTGGAGAGTCCAGGGAAACTTTGATTCGACTCATGCTGGGCTCAAAGTTCCAATTTACTGAATTTTTTACTAATTCGACCTAGCTAAACAAAACAGTAGGAATACTTCAAAGTATTCAAGTCGAGGATATTCAACTTTTTGCCCTGGGATTTGACAACAAAGTCCCCTCCATATAGGCTTCAAGGCTACTCTCCTGAGCTGCAGACAAACATACATCTGTAGTATACTTATACGTGCCGATAAGATGCAAAGAAAGAGTACTAAATATTTGCACACAATACCCAATTGAGTGATGCCGTCTCACCTGCGGTACTTTACCCGCTCTCTCGCTGTCATTCGCACAACACTCGCTGGTTAATTGAAACTGCGGTTATAACCAACCGACCCAAGACCGTTGCCTGAACGTCTACGCTTATCAACAACAAATTTTCACTGCGACGAGCGGACGACTCAATTTACTTAGTGCCGCTGGCAGCTGGCTCTTACCGCACCTTTTACCTTACAAAAAAAAAAACTGCATGATTCATGCGCTTGGCATGTTGACGTCGACGTTGGCGTTGACTTTGCTGATTTCGATTTGCTGGGTGGGGGAGGGTTGGTTCGGTTCGCTTTGCTTGTTAATTTTAATTGATTTTAATTTGATTTGCTTTAAGTAAATTTTGTGTGCTCAACGTCATGGATTTTTGGACATGTGTGTGAGAAAATAAATTGGATTTCTAAGAGCATTTTTAGATTAAACTGTACGAGAGAGCATGCATTTTATTTAAACACAGGGGACTCTGGGGCATCTTTTACCTGGCAGCCATAGCACTTTGTTAGCTCCTTAAGGTTGAGTTGGGCCTGCTGGGGAGTCACGAGTAGCTTGCATGGGCTTAATGAAATCCACAGAGAAAGAAGAACTTTTCTCTAAATGCATTTCTGCCACTGCCTCCTGTCATTCAAGCCAAAGACGAATGAGATGAGTGTGTCTGTGTGTGCATTCAAGCCATCGACATGCTTTTGTTCCCTCCTGTCTCTGTTGCTGCTTTCAACCATCCTGGCCATAAAGTTCAAGGAGTTGTGCCAGGAATTGTGTGCGCACATCTTTTGCCTTCACATTTCTTGGACCTGCGAACACTGAGAATGCATTTTTATGCGCATTATTAAGTCGGTGGTGGTAGAAAAATGGCTTTGGTTTCATCTAAGTTCCGCATAGTTGACCTAACCGTTGAGAACTATTTATTGTGCATTGTGGAAATTGTTTTCCCTGAAGCGCAGCCCCTGTCAGGCAGAGGGTTGGAGAGAGTTTTTGGAATTCATGAAGAAATACAAAAAAAAATGAGAAAGCATGTAAGAAGCTTAAAAGTATGCGCATTTTTGATGATTATTATCATTCCATACTGCAAAGCTGCATTAATGGGGTGGGGGGCGGGTAAAAGTTAAACGAAACGTACTCATTAGAAACTTTCATATTTACAACCCGCACCACTCGGGTGCTTTCATAATAATCTGAACTCATAAGAAATTCTAGATAATTTCTAGATTTTTCTCAGTTACCCGACTACAGTTGTCATCTATTTTATCTCTTTTAAAATAAAAACTCAAATGAGATTATTCCAAATTTAGCGATTTTTCGGACTTGCACCATTCGTCTATTTGTCCGTCTTCATGATAATCACAACTCAGATATAATTTTGAAACAAATTTTGCAATATGTTGGTTCGGTCCTCCTATTTGTCGACGCTGTTTTTCTTCTGCTTCCACTGCTGTCTCAGCAGCTTTCTGGGTTTGGTGTATAGCAAATTGCTGGCGTCGATTGCTCTACTGATTCAGCGATTCTGCAGATCTTAAACGGCCTTGTTTAAAAAATGCTAAACCGAACCAAAAACCACATAACAACACGGTTCGGCTCAGTTCACTGACGAGTTTAAGACGTAAAACGCTTACCTTGAGACAATATTACTTGTTAATTTGGCAATTTTCGTCGATTCCAAAAAAAAGTTTCTTTTCACTGATGGACCTTCTAAAAGGTACCTCTATAGACCGAATTGTCACTTACACTGATGGACCTTCTAAAAGGTACCTCTATAGACCGAATTGTTACTTACACTGATGGACCTTCTAAAAGGTACCTCTATAGACCGAATTGTTACTTAACGAAACCGATTTAATTTTGCTTCTAAGAATGACTTGTCATCATTTTAGATCCAGTACGTCTCCTGCAATTGTTTATTACATTACATTCCTGAGTATCCCGTTTCCTTTATGGAACACTATTCTGTTCAATATTTTAAAGATACTCAAATGATTTCTAGAAGTTCACTTAAGAAAACATAAAACATAAACAAACATAAAAACACTGAACCGAATCGAAAACGCGGTTTAGTTAGTTGCAGAAACCATGTAATGAACCGAACCGGAGTTTTGAAAGCTACTTGAACCACTCAACCAAAGCAGTCCTTATTTTCGAGCTGCTTGCATGCCTGAAATATACAAAGCGTAGCTAAGACAAACCCGTTTTTGATCAATTCAAGCTTATTCCACTGTCTGGATCAAGCCCTACTTTTTAGTCTTAAAATTTGACCGGCATTTGTATGCTCTATACCGTAGGTACCTAGAGTATTACAAGTTTGTGCAAAAGTATATAACAGCCAGAAGGAAGCATCTCCGACTAAGGCAGCTAGCCTTAGCCTTATTCCTTGAAATGTCTTTTAATTTTATGTAAATTTGGCCTTGACTGACCCCACTGCGTCAAGTCGAGTTTCTCTTACTACTTGGGCTCATAAATTGCTTGCACCACTGAACGAAAAAAGGTCAAACAACTATTTTATGGGAACAATAGTTGTAAAGGTGACGGCAGCTCTACTCTACCACAAAGCATACAGCGGGCTTTAAACATTTTGAGTTGGAATAGGAATAATACTTTAAGAGGAAAGTGCGCCGGAAAGTGGCTAAAGTGATCTTATGTCATTTGGCGGCTGACTTTGTTCCAATTTGCAGCCTTAATCCACTTAGCCACTGACTCGACTCACTAAAGCTTATTAATAATCCCCTTAGCAGAAATTCAGTTTAATAAACTAAGACAAGTCCGGGAAAGTTCATTTATGCACATTCATTCTCCATTCCATCCACGGAGTCAACATATTTTGAAAAAAAACTCTTTTGCAACTTTTGCAGAAAATGTTGAAAAGCCGACACATGATGGCATCATAATAGCGGTAAATAGTAAGCCAGGTGAAAAGGCAACAACGCGAAAAGCGCGATGTGAAGCCGAAAAAACAAAATTTGCCAACCAACCTCTCGTCAAACTTTTCCATCAGATGCAATCATTTTAAATCTGGGCAAAAAAAAAAAGGGAAGAAATGCAGCCACTTTGCAGTGCGCGCTCATCAAAAAAAGATGCGAATATATGTGCCATATATATGTATGTATAGCTTATATACACATATGTGGGTTACATGGTGGGAGGGCTAAATATAAATAAAATAATGCAAAAAATTGTACACTAGTAGGGTCAGGGGCAGGGGCAGTGGTGGTGTGGGGTACATGGATATGTTTCGCAAATATGCAAAGCTCACGGCAACAACAAACATCAACCCTCCCACACACACACACACAGCTGCACACTTGGTATTACCTTGTGGCTTACGGGGTGGAGCAGTGGGCAGGCAGAGTGATGCCTCTTGGCTTAAAAATCCTAAAATGCTTAGTGTGGCAAAATCAATTTGATGCCATTTCTTAAAACGCTTTGTGTGTTTGTGAGAGCATAAAATATGACGGTGCATTTGAAAAGAAGTTTGCCTAAAGGGGAGGCCAAAAATAGAACTTAGTTTTGGACGACAATATGGAAAAGTAGTTCGATTGTGTCGGGAAGTTTGTGTGCAATGCGATCTTATAAATGTTTGAGTACGAAAACACAACATCAACTATTATAGGATTAGCCAAGATTGTACAAAATGAGGTTAACCTAAATTAAAGGAGCTCAGTACAGAAAATTTCTAAAATTGAACTCGGACTTACGTTCTATAAGCTGGGAGCAAAGTGCTAAAGCTTGCTCCTATTTCGTTTCGAAGTAACAAGTATTGACAAGTATTGCTTTGTAAAGTTTTACCTAAATTCAACTGGCCACATGAGTTATCGGTTAAAATCGATTGAAAAGAACGTAATGTCCCTCCATACAACTTCCCTACAAGTATTAACTTTAAGGGGAACTTGAGGAAAGAAACATTGTCTTGTGGAAAAGTTTTTTACAACACAGCTGGCACCAATAGCTGGTAAAGGTGACGGGCTGTTCATTTTTCGTTTCCGAGCTCGATCGATTGGATTAAGAAAATATTAAAGAATTTGGTTAAAATTAAAGATTTCGGATTTTAAACATATTCCAATTCCGCATAATTCGATTAAGATTAAACACGCAAACAGGACGGAAAAAAGATGTTCCGATGGTTCCGACCCGAAAAACATTTCTGCGTTTGGAAATTGGCCAAATATGCAAATTATTCTCTACCTTATTATGACTCCTAAATGGTTTAAAGTAACCTGGCTATATAATTGCGAGGTTCCGATGACAATAAAAGATTCTCGACGCCATCCAAAGCCAAAATTCTGCTGTCCAGTTGCTGTCCTTTAGCGCTACTCTGATTATATAAGGTTGTCAAAAAAGTCTTGCGGTATTTCCGCAAGCTTGTCTT
>JAWNNO010002888.1:0-117982 GCA_035044985.1 Lordiphosa fenestrarum
GGCTGCCAATTTGGCTTTTTTCCCGTCAAAACTGTATTTTTTTGAAGGCCAACTGCAGGAAAAATTTGTGAATTGCGGGAAGCGGGATTTCTGGCTTTTTTAGAAATTCACTTGGCTTTTTCCCGATTTTTTTTTATGTTGTTAGCACTTAAGTACAAAATTTGAAAAAGTGGCAGCTTTACGATAGTTACAAACAAACCAGAAAATGTGGTGCGTATCGATTGTTTTTCTCGATATACGCTATTGTCATCACTTGCTAACTGTTCCATCTTTATATCAAAAGTGCGCGTAAATTGTGAGCAAGTTTTGATATGCCTAAAGAATATAAACAAAAATGCCGCGATGTGTGGCTTAAAAGTGATGAATTCAAGGCGTGGATTCGCAGAGACGAAACAGACCAGCAGAGGGTTTATTGCAGCTATTGCAAAACCACTATCACTGCCAAATTAAGTGATCTGCGAGCTCATGCTGCAACAAAGAAGCATACAAGTGCAATGAGTGGTGTTGAGCCGAGAATCCTATACGAAATTAACCCTCCAATCTCTGCCAAATAACCCGTGCGATATCGTTGATAAAAGGGGTATGAGTAAGTTCGGGTGAGGTGTAATGTTTTATTTCCTAGAAAATTAACAGTTAGTTTTGAACACAATTTTCCGTCCATACGTACGCTTCGTTTCATCTCATATTTCGACTGACTTAATTAGAGTGTTGCAAGTTAGACAGTGTTGCAAAGATTCGATACAAAGTTATCGATACTTGCGAACTCTGATGAATGAACAAAATTAAATTTCAGTGAAGATTCAAATTAAACTAAATCGGCGGATCCTCTGCAACATCCCCGCCACCGTGAATCTAGCACGCGTCAGATTCACCAATGCTCAATCTGGCCAATACACAAGCTGGGCGACGAAATATTCCAGTAGACGTCTTCACAGTTGCGATGCGCACTTGGCCATCCTTCCCCGCTATAGCATTCAGCACTCTGCCTTTCTTCCAGAGCGAACGATGCGAACTGGCATCGCATATGAGGACGAGATCTCCTTCCTTCAAAGGCTGGACCGGGTGATACCGTTTTGTACGCCTGCACAAATCGGGCATATACTCATTGATCCATTTACGCCAAAATGAATGTGCAACTTGTTGCACTATACGACAATCCTTTCTGGTGGGCTGATACGATTCTTCCTGCGGATGCGGTGATTGGATGGAATTAGAAGTGCCTAAGAGAAAATGATTCGGGGTTATAGGGTCGTCTGTTGGGCTTTCCAGGGCTATATGTGTTAGTGGTCGAGAGTTCACTATATTCTCGGCGTCGCACATAAGACTATAAAGCACATCCTCCTTAAGGTTTCGACTTAACAATGCATGACCAATTGCCCGTTTCACGCTGCGCACTAATCTCTCCCAGCAGCCACCCGCGTGTGGGTTTAATGGACAGTTAAACAGCCACTCTATTTTATCATTCGCAAATTCAGCTGCTATCATCTCATGGTCCATGTTACGCAGCTCCTTTCTCAATTCCTTCTCAGCACCAACGAAATTTGTGCCGTTATCCGAGCGAATTCTTTTTGGCCTGCCTCGTCGAGCCATGAAATTCCGTATAACACGTATGCAAGTGTCCGCTGATAAGTCCTTAGCTATTTCTAAGTGAACAGCTCTTACAGTCAGGCAAGTGAATATACATATCCAGCGTTTTTCTGTTGACCTACCCCTTGTGACAAGAAACGGGCCCATGTAATCAACACCTACATATGTGAACGGTCGCACATATGGTGTGACTCTATCTTCAGGCAACTGTCCCATCAATGGCGCAGCTGGGCGCGCTTTTTCCAACTGACAGACCTTACATGAACGCGACACACGACGCACTTCCTCGCGACAATGTGGAATGTAATATGCCCGTCTTACCTCTGCCACAATGGTGTTCTCGTTCTGGTGTTTCCACTTATTATGGAAATGCTGAAGAATTAGCCCTGTCACATGGTTTCTTTGCGGCAATATGATCGGTTGCCTCGTGCTCTCACTCACGGCAGTTGCATTGGCTATTCGACCGTTCATTCGAATAACTCCATTTTTGTCCAAGATTGGTGTCAACTTCTGCAACTTGCTGGACTTGGCAATCGCCTTTCCGTTTGCCAAAGCTATTTGTTCCTCGCTATATTCTATTTGTTGAACCGCCCTGCACAGGACCACCTCAGCGCGCTCGATCTCAAATGCTTCCAGAAACTTCCTGCGCTCCCCTCGGTAGCGAACACGTAACATCCATGCCAGCACACGGATCAACCGCCTGAAAGTAGAGAACCTTTGAAACATACTTGCTGGATCATCACTAATGGACATCATAAATTTTGGCCGCAGCTCGGCTTCTGTTTGCGTGCAGCCCGGATTCACTGGCCAGCAGTTCTCCTGGTCCATGAGGAATTCTGGCCCTGATAGCCACAACGATCGTCGGCCTTCCCTTTTCATCTTGGTGCCAAAGTCAGCTGGATTATCCCTTCCTGGCACCCAGCGCCATTCATCGACATTTGACGATTCCAGAATCTCATTAATACGATGTGCCACGTATGGCTTGTATCGTCGATGATCCGATTTGATCCAAGCTAACACAGTCTTTGAGTCGGACCACATACAAATTCTGTGTGGAAGTACATCATGGCCCTTTAAAATGTTATTTCTTAGGCGGATCGCAATCACCGCCGCTTGTAGTTCCAGTCTCGGTATCGTGGATAATTTCATCGGCGCACATTTGGTCTTTCCCAAAATAAATGCCACAGTCCAACGTTCTCCAGCTCTCAGTCGCCAATATCCAACTGCTGCGTAGGCCACCTCACTTGCATCTGAAAAGATATGCAGCTCGGCCCCTCCATCCCAGAACTCAGTACCATAGCATCTGGGAACCCGTATATTGGACACATCGTTCAAACACCTTAGCCAGTGTCTCCGCACGTCATTATTTTCAGCATCGATTTGCTGATCCCAATTAGTTTTCTTTTGCCAGATAGATTGAAGCAGCAATTTACCAATTAATGAATATTCTGCAACCAAACCATATGGATCGAATATCGACATTACTATTCGTAGGACCTCTCTCTTGGTTGGCACCCTATTCTCGAAAAACAGTGACTTATCAATCTTGCCAAATGACAACTGGAAACCAAACTCATCGTCCTGCGTCTGCCACTGCATTCCCAAAACCTTCTGACAATGCGACGCTTCATCCCTATCAAGGCTCAGAACTTCTCTATTAATTCCTGCGGCGAATACTTCATTGAATTCCCTTGAATTTGACACAAATTTCCTTAGTGTGAATCCCCCTTTGCGATGGATTTCCACAATTTCCTTTGTTACTCTTATGGCATCATCTTCATTAGAAAAGCAGTGTACGAGATCATCCACATAGTGATTTCTTATAATGGCGTCGGCAGCTTCAGTGTACATCTCCTTGTGTACCAGTGCGTTCTTGTTTTTCACATATTGCGCTGAGGCAGGTGAGCACTTGGCCCCAAATGTCATGACCTGCATTTGATATACCTTCATGTCTTCCTTTGGGTCATTTCTCCAAAGTATGCGCTGCGCGCATTGATCGTCTGCTTTTATTCGAACTTGGTGAAACATCTCCTGAATATCAGCACAAACTCCTATACGCTTCTGTCTAAACCTCATCAGCACTTGAATTAGAGGTTGACATTCGTCCGGCCCAGTCATTAGCATCGAGTTTAACGACACTCCGTTGACTTCAGCTGCCGCATCAAATACTATCCGTAATTTTCCTGGTTTGTTGGGATTAGAGACCTCAAAATGTGGCAAAATCCATTTCTTTTTTGAGTCCATCTTGATTTCCTCACCGGAGAGCTGCTTTATATAGTCCTTCCGTTCATATTCTGCCATCAAGTTCTGATACTGCTTTTGATACTCTGGTTCGCGGTAAAACTTCTTCTCCAGAGTCAACTGTCTCTTCATTGCCATCTCCATGCTGTCCGGGAGCTCGACGTTATTATGAATCCAAAGCAGCCCTGTCTCGTAGCGATCTCCTATGTGTCGTGTTGTCTCATCTAACAACCTCCTTGACCTCTCAATTTCACGTCCCTCGACGTGGTTCATCACCTGATGAACGTCCATCTCTGCATTGGCAATGTAATCATTTACCAATTTTTCAATGTGATTGTCGCTCGTCTCTGTTGCAAAGTGCACTCCTTTGGCATTTCCGTTCATTCCATTTTCGTCATAACATTTTCCGTAAATTAGCCACCCTAATTTCGTAGCTGCAACCACTGGGCCATTTCCAGCAGTTGGCTGCATTGCCTTTGGCACACACAAATGGACGCTATCAAGCCCAATCAGAAGTTCTGGTTCCGCATCCGTGTAGTCTTCAACCGGAACGCTTTTTAGATAATGATACCTCAATTTCAATTGTGACATGTTTACTGTTTGACATGGCAAGTGTAAATTCTTCATTGTGCTAACACTCAAATCGTAGATCCTTTTGTCATCACAACCAGATATTCCAATATTAAAGTGAGGTGTTAACTCAGTTTCCTTTTTATTGCCAAACCATTGCAAAGTAATTTTTTTCTTTTGGCCGTTTAAGCCCAATGCTTCAGCTAGTCGTTCATTCATTAGTGACACGGCTGATCCTTCGTCCACAAAGGCATGGCAATTAACTATATTGCCATTAGCATGCAACTTAACCGGCAAAACTTTAAATAAAACCGTTGTGCTCTTCGCCTGCGAAGCTGTTCCGCTGAATACACCGCCTTAAGGTGATTCCTCAATTGTCTTCTCTATAGCCTTGTGTAGCAACGAATGAATATTTTTCCGGCAGCCGTCAACATTACATTTATGCCGAGTACGACACTCCCGACTGGAGTGGCCCTGTTTTAAAGAATTAAAACATATTTTGTTCGCTCTGGCCACCTTCCATTTTTCGTCAATACTCAGCCGGACGAACGCGTCACAATTTTCCAGATAATGATGCTCTTTGCAGACGTTACACTGCTTGCTGCTCTTACTGTCCACCTCATTAGTGTGAAACAGTCTATTCCGATCCCTTTTTGCCTTGGTCACCCCTTGTTCATTGACCAGGCCTGCATCCTGTATATCAGTTGCCATTGCTTGAAGCCATACGCTGAGATCCTTGATAGTCTGCTCTTGATTCAATGTTCTTGCATGCCTTGCCCATTCGAGCCTTTGCTGCACCGGCAGCTTCAGCAACAACTCTTCCATCAAGGTCGGATTTGTCGTATGTTGGTGAGCACCAGATGCTTCTAAAAATGATGCCAAATTCTGAACCTTGGTTTTAAAATCGACTAACTGCTCCAATCTTCCTTCTTGGATGCACGCAGTTTCCCTTACTCGCTTAACTTGACTCTTTATTAACAGCTCAGGCCTACCAAAATTCTGCCTCAAGGTGTCCATAATGT
This sequence comes from Lordiphosa fenestrarum, assembly GCA_035044985.1. Classification (NCBI taxonomy): domain Eukaryota; kingdom Metazoa; phylum Arthropoda; class Insecta; order Diptera; family Drosophilidae; genus Lordiphosa; species Lordiphosa fenestrarum. Next base: position 5,421 of record JAWNNO010002888.1, read on the forward strand.
TGACAACATTTTGGCTGTGTATAAGTAAACACTCTACCGTTTCTCTGGCCCTGCCTTTGAGTGCCTTTTGCAGGCGCAGTAAATTTTGTCTATCACTATAAGCATACTCTCCGGTAGTCATATTGAATGTTTCCTGAAACATAGGCCATAGTTCAGGTGTGCCATCAAACTCTGGCAGATCGTACAAGGGACGTGTAGATTCTTGGCGGGGCGTCGCCATATTGGCGCCACTAGATGACGCTGCTGACTGTACGACTGTCGCTTCACTGTTCGTGTTGCGCGTGCCTGCTAGCACTTCAATCAAAAGATTCGTCTTTTGCATATGAATTTCGTTCATCCTAACAATTTCCATTTGAAATTGTTGCATTTGCTGTACCATTGCACTGAGCATCATTTGCTGTGTGTTCGGTATCATTCTACTTTCTTCAATTTCCTGTGCTCCATCTTGCCCTTTTGAGACTAAGTTTGCACCATCCAACAGACAACCCAAATCCCAAACCACAATATAAAAGGCACTTACCAATTTAAGTTCGTTTAAATTGCTAAATTGCTGACACCTCATGTACACGCATCTATTTCGTCAGCTACTACGTGCACGATCCCTCCTTTTCCTTTGTGTGTATGCGTAGGCGTCGTCTCGCTCTTACGCATGCAATTCGTCGAACTGCAGTTACACACACACGCAACGTCAAATTGCGCGTCAGATTTCGACTTGTCCACAGCTTCTCTGATTCCAAGATTCTTCTCCTGTTGCCAGTGCAACACAATGTTGTCCTCTTCCTGGACGATTCACTTCTCCCAAGCGAAAGCCTCACAAACTTCCGTCTTGCTCACTTCCCTCAAGGGAAAAAGAAGCGAAATAAAAGATGTTGAGCCGAGAATCCTATACGAAATTAACCCTCCAATCTCTGCCAAATAACCCGTGCGATATCGTTGATAAAAGGGGTATGAGTAAGTTCGGGTGAGGTGTAATGTTTTATTTCCTAGAAAATTAACAGTTAGTTTTGAACACAATTTTCCGTCCATACGTACGCTTCGTTTCATCTCATATTTCGACTGACTTAATTAGAGTGTTGCAAGTTAGACAGTGTTGCAAAGATTCGATACAAAGTTATCGATACTTGCGAACACTGATGAATGAACAAAATTAAATTTCAGTTAAGATTCAAATTAAACTAAATCGGCGGATCCTCTGCAACAAGTGGCTTTACCCAGGCGAACAAGCTCAACTCTGCAAGTGCAACAGACAATTATAATGTGCAAATTAAGGAAGCATCACTGTGGCTTTTTATTGCACAGCATACAGCAATGGCGCAAATTGACCACTTGGGGAGCCTGTGCAAAAAACGGTTCAACGAGGCGAATATAAATCTGCACCGGACAAAATGCACCAACATTTTAAAAAATGTATTAGGACCACACTTTTCTGAAGACTTACGCGAAGATATCGGAGAATCAAAATTCAGCCTCCTCCTCGACGAGTCCACAGACATAAGCGTTACAAAACTTCTAGGTATGTATTATTGACATAATTTTTAATAAGAATTACTTTTATTGAATTAAATATTCTTTAAATTTATTTTGTGAATGTATATATATTTATGTAGGTGTGGTCATCAATTATTTTCGTTGCGACGGGGTGTATTCGTCTCTACGTTTTTAAAAATTGTAGCTTTAGAAAGTGGAAATGCCGAAGCCATTGTCGACAGCGTCAAAAATGTATTATCATTCTGTAAATTAGATATAAAAAATCTGATTGGTATTGGGACAGACAATGCCAATGTCATGACAGGCCGAAACCATAGTGTTTTCACAGAGTTGAAAATGGAAACTCCAACGCTAATTTTGATAAGATGTGTGTGCCATTCTGTGCAGTTGGCTATTAGTCAAGTATGTAAACATCACCTCCCAGAGAATTTGGAATTTTCAATCTATGAAACGTTTAACTGGTTTTCAAAGAGTTCAAGGCGTCAAACAGAATATCAGAAAATTTATAAATATTTAAACGATGATAAGGTATTTCAAACTATTGTTACAGACACTTGAATTTCTGTCTTAACATTTATGTATTGTTTTTTAAGTGTTCGTGGGTAGTCCGTTTATTAACTTTATTGTGCCAATTATGTACTGTTTGTCCTGTGTGAACTGTCCTGAATTTTGTTTTTAACAGCGTGAATTATTGTTTCAATAACATTTTTATTGTATAAATTAACTTTATGTAACTATTTTAATTATGTAAATTTTTTCTAAAAGGTTCCTTTGAAAATACCCAGAGTCAGCGACACAAGGTGGTTGTCGATTGAATTGGCAGTGTCGAGAATATTGGATCAGTGGGAAGAGCTGAAATTGCACTTTGGCTTTGCTGCAACTAATGAAAAGTGCTTTAAAGCGCAAATGCTGCACCAGCAATTCAGCGATGACGTTAATTATCTGTACCTGATTTTTTTAAAGCCAATTCTTTGCGACTTGCAAAAGGTGAACAAGTCATTTCAAAGCAACAACACCAACGCAACAGAATTGCTAAATGATTTGGAGTTTGCCATAAATTCCCTAAAGAATAGAGTTATACCACCAGGAGTTGAATTTGATTTATTTGAAACTGACGATATTGAGAAGTATGCGGACACAAGTCCCTGAATATTGATCAAAATAAAGAAAAAGAAATTCGGGACCGCTGCACAGATTTTACAATTGAATTGATTAAACAATTAAAACAGAGGTAAGCAATTTTGTGTTATTTTTTATAAGCGACTAATTAGTTTGGTTAATACTTTTAGGCTACCGGATAACTTTAAAATTTTAAAGCAGATTGATGCTTTTTCCGTAACAAAGATATTGTGCGCTGTGAAGAAAAATATCACAGAAATTTTGGAGTTCCTGGAAGTTGAGAATATTTCTGAAATTATACGCCAATACAACAACATCAATTTAGTCAAGTGGGACAACATCAGCGACACAAACAAATTTTGGTTTGAGGTGCTTAACTTTAAAGATTCTGGTGGTAACCGCAGATTTTTTGAGTTGGCAACTGTGGCCATCCAAATGTTGTGTTTGCCCTGGTCAAACGCGGAAATAGAAAGGGCTTTTAGCCAGGTTAACTTAATTAAATCCAAATTAAGGAATTCGATGGACCTCAGCACGACTAACAGCATTCTATGCATAAGGTAAAGTGTTAATTTTAAACAAAAGATATAATACTGTATTCATTATTATTTTAATATACAGATACGGTTTGCGAAGGATCGGAAAATGCTGCGTCGACTATGAAGTGCCTACAAAATATCTGCGTATGATAGGCACAAATATGTCATACGCAAATGAAGAGGAAGAAAATATTGATAATATAATGGAAATTTTGTAAAAAAAAGAAAATAAACAAAGTAAACTGTTATTTTTTTTTGAGATTTTTCGCATTTTTGATCAAATTTATTAAGCTTTTTTTTTGGATTGTTAGATCATTTTTTTTGGCTTTTTTTCTCATTCTTCCAGTCAAAAACAGCTTTTTTTGCTGGTCAAAAGTTGGCAGCACTGAAAACCACATACCTAAAGCTGATGGAGAAGACCCAGCGACAGGCACTGGTCTGTATTACGGGGGCGCTGAGGTCCACTCCAATCAAAGCATTAGAACACATCTTAGGTGTCAACCCTCTGGACATCCAAGCACGCCTTCTGGCACAAAAGACCGCTCAACGTCTATGTGCGACAGGCACCATGGCGCTACAAAGCTATGGACACAGCATAGTTGGTAGAGAGATCAATAGCGAGCAGGGAAGCGCTAGATTCCCTCAGCATCTCCAGAAAGGTGCAAATCTACTGGATTCCCAGCCACCGGGGCATCGACGGAAACGAGATGGCAGACAGTCTTGCAAAAGCCGGAGTCGTACTCGGCCAAGAAGAAACACTAAACATACCTATCTCCATACAGACGCTTCATAGCAAGATGGAAGAGATAGCAGAGAAAGAAGCGGAGGTAAGGTGGGAAAACACCAGCGGATGCAGAATCTCTAAAATTATGTGCAAGACAAGAGAAAAAAAACTTACGCACTATCTGCTACAGTTCCAGAGAAGACACTGTAGACTGCTCATTGGCATACTAACGGGACACTGCCTAGCGGCCGCTCATGCGATAAAGCTAGGCATAACAACAGAGGACACCTGCAGGAAATGTATGGAACCTGGAGTCGCAGAAACTCTAGAACATCTAATTTGCAGCTGCCCAGCAATTGCCACGACAAGATTACAAATTCTGCACACCCCACGGTTCTCTTCTTTGGAGGAAGCGGCCAAGAGACCCCCAAAACAGTTATTTTCATTTGCCAAAACGACAAGAATCCTCCTGGACTTCTAAGACAAACGTACCCAAATAATCACCCGGCCTCATTAAGGACCCTAAGGTCTATGTGTGACTCCATCTGGGGTCAGCCGGAACTACCTACCTACCTTGTTGTCATCTGACATCTTGTCCGCATCAAATTCAGTTGTTTTGTGCTATTTTTATTAATAGTGATGGGCATCATGTTTATTGACTAAAAATAGTCGACTATCGAATAAAAACTATCGAACAATCGAATAGATAGAGAGTAATCCGGGTAATATGGGGAAAAATGTACATTTTGCCCAAAATGCGAAAATGCTAAATGCAGTTGTAGTGAGGACGGCACATTAGATGGACGAAGATATAGACAACGTGGGCATTGAAATCCCTAGTGGTAAAAGGGCACGCAATAAACCTAAAGTGTCTCAGGCTATAAGCGAGGACGATATTTAACAACTAATATATGAAGTTGAGCCACATGACTGTATTTGGAATGCTGGCTCAAAAAATTATTCGAATAGAGTAGCACGGGACAATGCGATACGACACGTACAGCAGGATTGATCCGGACGACTGCGCATTGGAAAGCGAATTTCTGGAACAGGTTCCATCAACTTCAAGACCGCCTGTACTTCGCGAAGGACACTTGAGCAAATCGCATCGTGCACCCGATGAAATAATTAAAACTATGCGAGAAGCAATAGCAGCTTTGCACCAAGGCAACGCAGAGATCTCTGACACAAACTGGGCGTTTGCAAAATACATTTATATTGAGCTAAATGAATTGCCCAAAGACGAAGCCAAAAAATTACGCCAGGAGATATTGCTAAAATTGATGAACAAGTAATATGAAACCATGGTTAATAAACTCAATAATTAACAAAAAATGTCCAATATCAAAAAACGTTTCAGAGTTATTATTTACACTCCAATCTCTTGGAATTATTGTTCCATTTGGTGATTCTCTGTCAACCAGGGTTGGTGAAAGGTACGTAGATTTCCGAATAATCAAAAAGTTGTGGACAGCACACATGCTGAAGTCACAACTCTAGTTCTTTCAGGACTCAAGGGAATTGGTTTGCGCAAAACGCGAAATCGCGCTGATAGAATGCCAAAAGTGTTTTCTATAACTCGTCGAGCTCTGGATAGTCTTTAATTAAATACCCTTTCGACTAATGATAAATTTCTTTGGGCAAACAGTTTTAACAGTCTTCACGTATGGAACAGCAATCTCACGCTGCGGCAAGGGCGCGTCTTCGGGAATGTTAAACCTGTTAGAGGTCAGACCCCCATACAAGGAATTTTGACGGAAAACTCCTCCATCAGAAACACGGCCGTTTGTTCCTATGTCAAAATACAAGATTTTGTATTGCGCATCTGCAACAGCCATCAATACAACTGTGTACCTTAATAATAAAGAAATTTTTTCTAGTTATATTTTCATGAAAAGATATATAGTATCAACTATTAATACCTTTGTAATTATTAAAAATGCTACCCGAAATTGGTGGAGCATTCATGACAACATGTTTCCCATCAATTGCACCCACACAGTTCGGAAGTTCCATAATGTAAAAAGTCATCTGCAATTTTTTGCCATTCTCTTTCATTTGAACGAAAATAATAGAAAGCATTTAGAGCAAGAGTTATTTATTTGTCTACAAAAAATCGTTCCTTTAGATAGTCAATTTTGAGCACTTTAAGTATTGCAGCACACGTCTCAGGCACAATCTTTCTAATGGTATTGTGCGGAATTCGAAAAATGTACTGCAACGACCGATAGCAATCTCCACTTGCCAAAAAGCGCAGTGTGACCATTAATCGACATGTCGCCGAGATCGCATTGCGCATTTGGGAGTCTTTACGTTGAATCATTGGACCAACAAGACCCAACTGAAAAAAACTATTGTTAAATTTCATATAATAGAATGATTAATATAAGGTTGTCAAAAAAAGTCTTGCGGTATTTAGGCAAGCTTGTCTTTGCAAGCGCGTAGTTCTAGTTGTATTCGTCGCATCGGTTCACGCTAGAGCTTTTTGGAAAGCTATTTTCACGCGCTAACACGTGTTTGATTTATTGTTGTTTGTTTTTAGTCGTTCGTGAGTTATAGCGTCGCAAACAAGGAGCAAAATAAAGAGAAAATACGGCATATTTTACAGTACTACTACGATAAAGGCAAAAATGCATCTCATGCTGCCAATAAAATTTGTGCAGTTTATGGACCCGATACAGTTTCCATTTCCACCGCACAACGATGGTTTCAACGTTTTCGTTCTGGTGCAGAGGTGATCGAAGATGCGCCACGGTCCGGAAGGCCTGTCGTCGAAAATTGCGATAAAATCGCTGAATTGATCGAAAGAGACCGGCATAGTAGCAGCCGTAGCATCGGCCAAGAGCTGGGCATGAGTCATCAAACCGTTATAAACCATTTGAAGAAGCTTGGATTCAAAAAGAAGCTCGATGTATGGGTGCCACACGACTTGACGCAAAAAAACATTTTGGCCCATATGGATGCATGCGAATCGCTTCTGAATCGCAACAAAATCGACCCGTTTTTGAAGCGGATGGTGACTGGCGATGAAAAGTGGGTCACTTACGACAACGTGAAGCGCAAACGGTCGTGGTCGAAAAGCGGTGAAGCTGCCCAGACGGTGGCCAAGCCTGGATTGACGGCCAGGAAGGTTCTTCTGTGTGTTTGGTGGGATTGGCAGGGAATCATCCACTATGAGCTGCTCCCCTATGGCCAAACGCTCAATTCGGACCTGTACTGCCAACAACTGGACCGCTTGAATGCAGTACTCATGCAGAAGAGGCCATCTTTGATCAACAGAGGCCGAATTGTCTTCCATCAGGACAACGCCAGTCCACACACATCTTTGGTGACGCGCCAGAAGCTCCGGGAGCTCGGATGGGAGGTTCTTTTGCATCCACCGTATAGTCCGGATCTCGCACCAAGTGATTACCACCTATTTCTGTCCATGGCGAATGAGCTTGGTAGTCGGAAGTTGGCCACAAGAGAGTCCTGTGAAAATTGGCTCTCCGAGTTTTTTGACAATAGGGAAGCGAGCTTCTATAAGAGGGGCATTATGAAGTTGGTATCTCGTTGGGAACTCGTCATCGAAAAAAACTGCGCATATTTGACTTAAATCGCATTATTATAACCAATTTTATTAACAATTGAAAATTCAATAAAAATACCGCAAGACTTTTTTGACAACCTTATACATACAGGGTTGCCCATATTCGACGGACCCATGTTTTTTTTAAAAAAATCAAAGAAAAAAATAAAAATTTGGCGGTTGGCAATCTTAATCATTTAATTTGTTCCAAGTAGATTTGTTTTCATCAATTTTTGAATATGATATCTCTCAAATGGCCGCCTCTGGCGTTGATGGCGTATTGTGCCCTTTTTGCAGCATTTTCCATCGTTTTCGCCAACATTTCGGCCGGAATAGCGGCTATTTCTTCACGAATGTTGTCCTTGAGCTCTTCTACGGTCCTTGGCTTGTTAACGTAAACCTTTGACTTCAAATATCCCCACAAGAAGAAGTCAGGCGGCGTCAAATCGGGCGAACGCGGTGGCCAGTCCAAATCACCACTTTTCGACATCAAACGGCCCGGAAACAATTTCTTCAGAAAATCGATTGTTATGCGACTTGTGTGCGGTGGAGCGCCGTCTTGTTGAAACCAGAACTGCCTCATACGCTTTCGACGAATAATTGGCATCACAAAATTGGTCATCATGTCGCGATAACGCTCCTGGTTGATGGTAACAGCATGGCCATTTTCATTTTGGAAGAAAAACGGCCCAATGACCGTTTTCGCACTAACGCCGCACCAAACTGTGACTTTTTCGTCATGAAGAGGCACTTCTTGAATCTCCTGAGGATTTTCAGTGGCGTAAATACGGCAATTTTGCTTATTTACGGTCCCATTCAATGTGAAATTTTAATTTTTTAAAAGCACGTTGAGTTTTCACAATTGACTTGTTCTGTTGAATGTAAATTTCAACTATTTCAGAGCGCTCGCGTGGCGTGTATTGTTCCATGGTAAAAATCTGCTTGGACTGACGCTTCAAACGCGGTATGTCATTAAGCGATCTGACATCTCTGTCAAAAGTTATGGCATTGCCAGATGGGTCCGTCGAATATGGACAACCCTGTATTACCAACTGCTGAAAGTCTGCGGCTTTAATTCGTAGAAAATTTTTGTAAAGTTCTGGCGTCTCCAACCGCAGCTCATTAATGAGCTTCACGCAGCAACCTTCGGTTTCGCGGCGTGAAAGCAATGGCCTAATCCACACACTGCGTTGAGCTTGATTCTTGTTCGCTTCTTCTTGCTCGAGTGCCCATAAATATGCAGCTCCGCAGCATAAAATCACCAAACATTTATTTTTGTGCGTATTCATGCCTACGCCTTTTCTGTTGTATTGTTTCAACAAAATCAAATTGTTTGCTCAAGCAAATCGGCCTACTTGATTTGTCAATTTAAAAGTTTTGGGCAAAGAAATGTGAAATAAAATTTGCCCCTATGTGTGGGAACACCAAGGCAAATTGTTTGCGAAGGGGAAATGTTTGCGCAAATTTTTTAAGAGCAAATATTTGCTTCAAAAGGGAACTCTCATATTGCGAGTCGTCCAACAGCGATTTGAAGCGATTTTAAAAATAAAATTATCAATAAATTAGTTATTAATTTGAGCCACCGGTATCCCCAAAGCTTTTGTCGTTGACTGTGATTCATCGCTTTTACAATTGTTCCCACTCCCTTTAAAGGGCGATTATGAAGATTTTCCAATAGCATTTCATCTTCACTAGCCTAGTTATACCCTTGCAAAAGGTTTTTTTTAACTGCAATAAACATATTTCATAAATCAAAATTATCTAGAAAAGGATAGAATATTATTCGGAATCTTCGGAATCAGAGAGAGGCATATCCAGATGCTTTATTAAAAGCAAGCTCTTAACATCATCATCCATAATCGTTTTTGCAGAAGAAATGGATAACCATTTGACAATGAAGTTATCAAAGGGTCGGAAGAAACTAATAAAGCATTTAAGATATATTCCATGGTATTTTTCCTGCAATATTTTCTCGTATTGCTGTCGCGAATGTTTCGGAAGTCTTTGTTCCTGGCTTCAAGTGATTCCTCGGACATCATACCAATTGAAAGGCAAAAATTGCTTATAATGTCTGCTCCATGAATTAAAATTCTTTTGAACAGACGATGGCAAATAAAACCAGGGGTATGCTTTCACAAACAATTCGGCAGTTTCCAATACGTAAGATCCGAATGCCTCCGAATTTATTTCGTGGCAACAAGCCAGTGCTCGTAGGACTACACTGAATCGATGTATTAAATCATAGCTTACTCCTGTTATACAAGCAGCCAAATTTGGTTGTTGGAAAAACCTCCTTCTCTTAGCTTCTGCTGAATAATTCTTTTATTTTGTTCAACGACATCCTTGTCAGCACCACGGGCTTGCCACTTTTGTATTGGAATTCTATATGCAATGTGCAAAACACACTCGAAAAACCTAATCCAGGCGTGGATACTAGGGTTGTCGATATTTTATCGATATATCAATATTTTTGTTTGACGACAAGGGTTATTCCGATATGATATTTTTTGTGCCAATATATCGATGTTTTTAACAACGATATATCTGAAAAAAACTACCATTAAATTTGAAATCGGCCGTTCGGTACATCTGTGTTAGACGGGGCTGTGTTACAACTTTGCTAGCATTTATAGACCGTAGCAATGTCCATTGCTTTTTAGGCAGAGTAAGGGGCCAAGCCAGTCGGGACAATCGGGCCGTAGATTGTCAGTCTCTGCTATATAAGCGCTCCAAAACAAAATCTATATTGTAGAATAAAGAAAAGTGCAATGTGAAATCAGTGGTTGCCCTAGAAACCGACAGCGACCATAAATCGGTGTTTGAAAAACAAACAAAAGTGGAATACTTTTAATCCAGAGCAACTGGTTTGGTTAAAATCGTTTTCAAACCATTATATTGAAAAGGTTAGCCCCAATCAAACTGTTGTTTATACAATATAAGCAATATTTGAAGAATGAATCTTTCTGTTTAGATTATCCATTAAGCAAAATCTGTTAGTCTTTAAGCTCTGCACTCTGACAATCAATAAATGTATTTGGTCACAGGTTTAAATACATAAATTAAAAAACTTTGCTTTTTCTTTGATATTTGAAAGTGATTCTAGTTTTGTGAAGTGTTGTGTCAAAAGTACGAGAAAGAAATGAAAAGAGTTATTGAAAAAAAAACTTCACTACTAAGTTACTTTGAAAATATAGCCTGACCTAAGAAAAATAGTTCAATCGTAAATTTAAGTTTTGCTATTGGAAAGATCCGATGGAACGAAAACTTGCACTGGTCATTAGTGGTCTTATAGACGTAGACGTTCTGTAATATATTTTCCTGGTTTGTGTATGCTTTAGAAAACAACGATATTATCGATATATCGATGTTTTTTGGTCTCGATATATCAAATATCGATATTGAAAATTTAGATTTTTGATATTATCGATATTGATATTTTGAGATATATCGACACTTGATAAGCCATATTCAAATAGGTTTTCAATAATAGAAAAGCTCTTCACCAAATTCAGATCGTTCATATTTTTAGGAGTTGAGCTACTGATTCCGCATGTTTGCGAAGAGGATTCCGATATGACATTGAACGTTTTGCCATCAAGCTTGGTCATATGAAATTGGTGATCAATTCTAAAGCTACCCACTAATGTTGGTAAAGTATTTGATATTTGGCTTTTAATATTTTCACTTTCTCTGCGAGTCAAGTCTGCCGATTCTTTCTCGCAAAGTATCTTAATGGGTCGACAATATCGAGTAGAAGAAGGTCGATTGTTTTTCCATAAAACTGTCGGTCCTTTCTGCACTGTCAATGGTACCATACAAATTGAAAATAAATTTTGATCTATCATGTTTCCATCGAAGTCATCTAATTTTTGCCTGTATATATGTATATACTTGGTATGTCCAACATCAACAAATAGGGCCAGTGCTTTTTCATCAGAAAATTTTGACGGTAGACGATGTGGGGTAGTCATAGTTTTCATTATCTTACCGCTAAACTCTTCGTCGGCGTTTACCATTGACACCAACTGTGAAGCACTGCGTTTTACAGCTTTATACAAGCTGCAGCTTGCAGCTACCAACAATGCATCTGATGGGGCATCTTCAGTAAGGTCTGACAATTTGTTGACTTGCGTGTTTTTGTAACAATCCGAAATATCTTTTTGTGGACGTCCAACATTTTTGGAAGATGATCTTTCAATCAATACTAGCGGCGTATCTAGCCATCCCTGGTTTTTGTTTTCGAAAAAAGCCTTATTTCATCCACAGACTTTCCACTTTACTAAAAGCACTGCTCCTCCAGAGTATATTACAGGTTTTTGAGAACAGTACCAAATACAAAGTTTTCCATGGCGAGAAACTTCTTGGTTGGGATCGCTTCTGTGTGCCATACTAAAAAAAGATTCCGTTTTGCTACTGACATGGTGTCTGAAACGTGCCATAGTTTGAAGGTTAGCAGGTAATAGCAGTTCATATTACACAGTTTGGACGCACAATGATTCATACTTCCGGCTAGTAAAAGAGTTAGACTGAATCCAGGTGAATATCTTAAGTTCTACTCCACGAAAAACAAGTGTACGCTTCTGTGGGCTCGTTGCCAATACACTTAATTACCACTACGTTTTATGAGCTACACATTTATAAAATGGTCACAAACATTGATTTTTTATGTAATACAAGTTATTAAAAAGCCAAACTTTTGATAAATACAGTAAAGATTGTAAATTTCCCAGGAACTTGAAATCAATACGCACAACAAAGAAAGAATTTTGTAAAGCTCTTTGCAAAATAATATTGTGTGTTTGTCAGTTCACAGCTGATGATCAGCTGATCGTAGAGCTCTTAAAAAGCTGCGATAAATCTAATCAAAGCATCTATTATCGACTTGTGAAAAAAATCAACGCCTTTTCAAATTAGAAAATTTGAATTAAATGCCGCTAGCGAAACCAAATCGCCCACTGTGGATCGGTCGGAAAATGGGAAATAGAGTATTTCTTGAAAATATTTAACCGAGCAATTGCAAGGGTATAAAAACTTCGGCACAGACGAAGTTAGCTTAGCTTTTCGTTTTTAATTATAACCACGTAAAAAATGGTTTTCCCCATTTTGTTGATGTTTGTCGCCAGCAAGCATATACAACATTAATGAATTTAATAACTTTGAACACAATAACATGTATTTTTCCTTCTATATTTATTTGTGCAGCAACACTTTCCGAAACACTTTCCACATAAATGTTGTCAAAATGCTTTTTCTCTGTGATTCGACAGACATGGTATTGCCTCAACTGTTTTTATACCCTGTTCCCATTGAAAATGGGAAAAGGGGTATCATGAAGTTGTGCGAATGTATGTAACAGGGAGAAGGAAACATTTCCGACCCCACAAAGTATATATATTCTTGATCAGCATGAACAACCGAGTCGATATAGCCATGTCCGTCTGTTCGTCTGTCTGTCTGTATGAACGCGTCGATCTCAGAGACTATAAGAGATAGAGCCACAAATTTTTGCATCAATGTAGATTTATGCTGTACGCAGATAAAGTTTGTTTCAGATTTGGTAAATTCCCCCCCCCGTCCCCCTTTTATCACCAAAAACCTAGACCTCCTCTAGAAATTCTACACCTAAAAAGCCGTCAGATCCATAATTTTCAAGTTATAGCCTCGTGGTTTAGTGTACATCAAGCTAGGCCCAATATCTATCAATTCTGAAAAGTACAATCGGACTAAAAACACCGGAGTTATAAGCGAAACAGTTGAGCTGATAAGAGCACCCCCCCAGTTGTTGGTCAGGACTAGAAAAAAGTGTTGCCTACATTTAGGATGACAGGAATAGCTGCTACATTCATCTTCAAAAATTCAAAAACAAATAAATGAAAACAAATGAACAGGGTATTTTGTAGTCGGGAAACTCGACTGCCGCGCCCTTACTTGTTAAACTCTGAACCGTAGGTACATAGAGTATTATAAGTTTGTGCAAAAGTAAGTAACATCCAGAAGGAAGCATCTCCGATCCTTTAAAGTATATATATTCTTGATCAGCATCAACAGCCGAGTCATGTCCGTCTGTCCGTATGAACGCACAGATCTCAGAGATGGTAAGAGATAGAGGTTTGACATGTATGGGACATATGCTTCTTATGTCTGCAGGCAGATCAAGTTTATTTTCAATTTTGGCCACGCCCCTTCCCGCCCCTGCAATTTGGAAAAAACCTCATATCTCCCAGAGTTTTGCAGATAGATGGCTTGTTCCTTCTGGACATATTTAGTTATCAGGATAACTAACCGACTTACAGTCGGGCTTGCTTTGCTATTGTTGGCAGAACAAAAAGAAAGACTAATAGCCCCTTTCAACCGGGCAGCATTTTTATCATTTTCATTTCTGGAAAATTTTGTCGTTTCCATTGACAAAACTTCAATTTGTTGACATTCACAACGATACGTGGACATAAACAGCCGATGCTTTGATATTGTTGATTATTATTTGGCTAAATGATTTGTTATTGTGTTGGCTATATTAAAATAAATTCTGCAATGAAATAATAAGCATGCTACTTAGACAAACCTTCAATTCAATAAAGATTTTAAAACACTTAACCCCGCCCTGTTCAAAGCAAGGAGAGTAGTGGAAGCTGCAATTAGATTATTAAAGACCCGCCTTCGCAGGACAAGTAAGGGATTGGAGAATCATAGAGCAGAAAAATGAGGTCCGTAACCCGAGGGCACCAATGTCGCCAATGAATTTGATAACCCCCAGAACTAATAAGTCGCGCCATACATCGTACCTTAAGACTCAACAACACAATTAAAATAAGGCTAAAATATGTTTATTTTAATATAATTCACAAAATAAATCTACGGTGTCCAAGACTTCAAGCCGCTCGGGACCAATACGCTTAAGCTCCTCCGTCCTCTTCTTTGAAGCTGCCACTGCATCTTCCTGGAAAGGTGAACGCTGTTGGGTAGTTTTCCTGCGCTAAATTCTGCTGCTACGATGTCGGTTCCTCATCCAACGAAAGTTGCTCGCTCATCCCAAGCTGGATAGTTAAGGGCGCGACCCAGATGGTTGCTGGCTTAATGCTCTCATTCACGAGAGTGGAATGCCTCCATAGAAAACCTCGCAGTCAACTGGATCTTCTTCCAGGTTCATGGGGTTTTCCGGGGGCTCATCTGTAAACAAACAAATTTCTTACCTCACTTACTGAGAGAATGTCGAAAAAAAATACCAAATCCACTCGGGGCGAATTTCATCATTTTTAAGAAATGACACGAAATGAAAGGAAATGAAAATGGAGAAACGTATGGCAGAAATGATATAATTTCCTTTATTTCTTGTCATTTCAAGAAATTATGTTTCATTTCTTTAGTGGAAATAGGCTATAAAATATACAAAAATGTCTGTCTCCAAGCGAACAAATTCTGAATTCCGAATTAAAAAATTGTGCAGCAAGCAGCACGCTAATACGTTTTTTTACGCTCGGCTCGGGTTGCATAATAAAGGCCTTTGCAGACACATCCATTTCAAGCTTAAGATTCCAAATGCATTTTCAATGCAACGTCGGGCTCTACTAAGCCGATAATTGAATATTCTTTCTTCTGTTTTCGCTGATCTTTCACTAAATGGCTTCATTATTCGTTTGCATAATGGAAAAGCATTGTCGCCAACAATGAAATATGGCAACGGGGTTCCATTTACATTGGAATCAGGAGGAAAGTCAAAGCCGTCTTGTAGAATTTTTGTTCCAAAATGGGAATGAGCAAATATATTAATATCTCCCTCGCTGCCGTAGTCGCCTATATCCAAATAAGTGAAGCGGTAAGACGCATCACAAACAGCGAGAATCATAATCGAATGGAATCCCTGGGATATTAAAAATTGAATGTATTTAATGAGTATATTTAATGCATTCTACCTTGTAATTGTAGAACATGCTTCCACTTTTAGCTGGTGCTCTAATTTGCACATGTTTCCCATGTATCGCCCCGACACAATTTGGAAAATTTGAATTATATTCATCTGCATATTTCAGCAGGCAATTGGCACTCCATTGTGGCATTTCAGATCGCAAGGCAGAGCATATAGCATTGCACACTGTTTCGATTATTTTGCCAAAATGCTAGTCCGATATGATGATGCTGTATGCCTTTGAATATCTCCAGAAGAAAAATATCTAAGAAAAAGAAAAACAAATTGGACCTTTTCGCATTACTAGTTACTGCTGAACTCACTCAATAACTATGGCCAATTTTGATATGGGGATATTGCATCTGGCCTTGTATATCTTTTTGGTAGCAAATATGGCTCCAAAATTGAAAATAACTCGCGAAAAGTCTGTGACCTCATGTGAAAATTTTCTTAAAATAGGGTAGGATTCTGGACCAAGTTTTCAAACTGCAAGAATAAATGGTGTTACGAAAAAGACGTATAATTTTATTTGATTTCAAATGAAGACTTACATCTCTGGCATTTCGACCTTTATCTGGACTTTCGTGTAAATAGGGATTTACCCAATATCTTGGACGCCTCTTAGATACGATGTTCTCCTCCCGTTGGAATTGCAAGCCCAACAATCCAATAAGCAAGGCATTGTTGCTTCTTCTCAAAAATAAGTACTGGTTCGGTTCAGTGGTTCACACAGTTTCTGAACCGTCGGTTCGGTTCATTACATGGTTTTTGGTTCTAACAGAACCGCGGTTTCGGTTCGGTTCAGTGGTTCAGAAAGTCACATTATGAAATATCAGGATTTCTGTAGAACACTTGAAATTTAATTCCAATAATCCATTTGAACATCTTTGAAATCCTAAGAAGAATGTTCAAAGATTATTATGTTGGATTCCCAGGATTCGCCTATAAGTTCCTAGAGGAATGTCCTTTGAAAAGAGAGAATGTCGGCTGGAATAGAATACGTTCCATGCATCTTACTTAACCTATTCATCATATTATTCGAAAAAAACTGTCCTGTCCAAGGTTGAATAAAGGTCAAGAAGTACTACAGAAAATTTAAGTTGAATATTAAGAGATAGGCGGGCAATTGCAGAAGTTTTAGTAGTCTTTAAAAGCTATTTTGATCGGGCAACGCTACCTATGTAGTGGGTCGAACGAAATGTATAAAAATTATCTTCGGAAAAATATTAAAGTTCCCAAATTAATCAAAAATATTAGCTGGGGGAAAGCGATTCCTCGAAAACTCGTCAGAGAGCTGAACCGAATCAAACCGTTTTTTATTTGCAGTTTTCGGTTCGGTTTAGCAATTCTGAAAGGAAGCCGGTTCGGTTTGCGGTTCGGTTCACTAGCTGGAATAAGCGGTTCGGTTCGGCTCAAAACCGGTTCGGTTCAGAACCGACTTGCATCCCTGGTATAAAATAAGTTGAACTTACCTGCGGTCCATTTTAGAATTATTAAACACAATTAATTACACTTGTCAGAAAGCGATTGTGACCGTTCAACAAAATATTACTTCAGAAATTCAAATATACTAACACAGCAAATTCCCTAGCTTAGATTATCTAGTCACTTATCACTTACGTTCCACACTAAAGTAAAAAGAAGTGAAGTAAGCTAAAGTAATAACTTCACAACTGGATACAGGCCTTTACGTTGAAAATTTTCAATTGGATTTCGTTCATGTTGCTGGATACACAAAAAAAGAAGTTTTAATACTCTGTACCGTAGGTACATAGAGTATATTAAGTTTGTGCAAAAGTATGTAACAGCCAGAAGGAAGCATCTCCGACCCCATAAAGTGTATATATTCTTGATTAGCATCAACAGCCGAGTCGATATAGCCATGTCCGTCTGTCTGTCCGTATGAACGCACAGATCTCAGAGATGTTAAGAGATAGAGGTTTGACATGTATGGGACATAAGCTTCTTATGTCTGCAGGCAGATCAAATTTATTTTCAATTTTGGCCACGCCTCCTCCCGCCCTCGCAATATGGAAATAACGTCATATCTCCCACTGTTTTATAGATAGATGGCTTGTTCCTTCTGGACATATTTAGTAATCGCGATAACTTATTGATCCGCCAAAGGAATGGTGAAAGTCGGATGAACGGTTGTCGAGTTATGATCAAAAGACTGCTCGATGCTGCAGCGCAATAGCAGCGCTGCTTTCAGCTGCTACTGCAGCATACAATTTAATGCTGAGTGTATAATTTCGTTGGTACAGAGTACGCTTTAGTCGGGCTTGACCGACTTTCTTTCTTGTTTTTATATGAAGTTGAATGAAGGAATTTTTAGTTTTTGCGGTGCTTAAAAAGAGTTTAAAAAAAATGCAGAAGTAGCCATAACATATTATGCGATTGCAATTGGCTTTAAGTTTTGGATTTGCATTACAAGAGAATCCATATCAATATCATGATGGAAAAATAAGTGAGAAGTATAAATAATTTTGTGGAACCTAAAACTATTTTAAAAAGTCATCAATGAACAACATTCTAAAATTAGTCACAAAAGAAATAGCTAATATCGGCGGTTTAATTGTTGCCCGCTAAAATCACTTTTCGGTTTGTCCTGTGCAAATGCCTTGGTTTTGCAATTATCTTAAGACCGAAAATTTCCCCAAAATCCTAATCAGTCCTATTTATTGGGTTTATTAAGAGTCGTTAGTTAAGCCTATTATTAAATTGAAAATCCGTTGTGAATCTAAATGCGTTCGACGGACGCGTTCGTCAACACGGAAATGCCAATCTGAAGATCAACCTCCAAATGTGGATATTGTGCGTATATTCTATTTAAATACAGAAATTCTATTTTCATATAAGCGCCCGTTGGAGTATTTCCCAAGAGCAATATTCAATATTACAAACAACTTTTAACAACTGCATATACCATCCAAGCGTGATTAATTACATGCCCAAATGCAGTGGATGGATGTTCATAAGAACTTCGTTTTAATTAAGTAATATTTATTTATTAAAAAGAAATGAGACAAATTGTGTTTAAAGTAATGTTAAATTTATGTTGCGTTTTTTATTAAGAACCTATGTTATCACAAATAAAGCTGTGCGAAGAAATTTCGCTTTAATATTCATTTACGTTTGTGCTAACAAATTCTTATATCACCGCTATAGCAGTCATGTAAATTTTCCTGCATCTGCTGATGAGTACGTATATTTAAAGTATTGCTATATTGAATGTTATACAAAGTGTTTGTTATTGATGGAGCGCAGAAATGGTACCTTGTCAAAAATTGACTAAACCTGAATGGCAATAGATCATCGGCGGTGCTGTTTCTGATGACGGCTTCTTGACTTAATGACCTATAATGAACTTGAGCAAACTTTTTGTCCAGTGAAACAGAGTCATCTGGAGCCATGAGACTTTCAATTGTAAATGCACGTTTGGGGCGGACCGGTATTCTATAAACTAGTTCGCTAATTGCCGACGGAACCAATGAAGGTTGAAAGTAGATTTGTGGATTTTGGTAAGCGACAGGCTCGGCAGGTTGATCGCGTAGCGATTTGGAGATATTCGAGGCTTTGGCATAACACCAAGGCGGTGTTTCGTCATGAGTCTGCTTTGAAAACAGTTGCTTGTATGTAGAGAAAGCGGCCAGCTCGCAGCTAAAAATATCCTTTTCCACTTGTTTGACGCGAAAACGCTTTCGTCTTCTCAGCAGGCTGCCGTTCTCAAACATATCGAATGCTTTTGGGTGAAGTGTCCAATAAGATCCCTTTCCGGCTTTTGTTACATTGCGGGGCACTTTTATAAAACAATCGTTAAAGCTTAAATTGTGTCGTAACGAGTTTTGCCACTTTTGAGTGTTTTTTCGATAGTAAGGAAATTGCTCCATTATAAATCGGTATATTTCACTAAGCGGCAACATTCTTTGAGGCGAGTGTACAAGGGCCATAGCGGTTAGTGATATGTATGAGTATGGCGGTTTTTGGTCACCGTAGGTAGTTTTTAGTGGTCGTGGCATTGCAACAACGTTTAAATTTGTACAGTGTTCCTGGCGTTACCAGTGGTTTCTCGGCGGCAGCAGCGTTCGAACTGACATAAATGCGTTAAAACCCCTTGTTATATTTTAGAGTACCTTCGTCTTGTGGAGAGAGGCCATAAATGTGCTATGGGTTGCTCTGTGAAGGAGACAACAAGACGGTGCAGCCCAAACGAATAAAGCAGCCGTCCCTTTCTTTCTGTTTTTAACCAATAAAAACATCAGATGCTCACTGCAGCCGTTTGTCGAGTGGAATGTTCCGACAATTATAGCCAATCATGAGAGAACGAAATTTATTGAATATACTTAAGGCAGTTTAATCAAATTGGGTAGAATTGCAGAAATGGTAGAATGTATGTATGCACAAACGATTGTTAAATAAACAATGGTAGCTGTGTGAAAATTAATTTGGCATCAACACTCCTCCAATTTAAAGATTACTACCTGTTTTCCCACCCTTGTTTTTGGCTCAGTCATCCCTTAGTTTTTGAGTTTAATAAATAAAATGAATTGTGGGCGTGTCGTTTTATTTTTTTGTACCAAGCCAATTGATAAAAATCGGTTCCAGAAACATTATGCAAAACAGTCATAGCTTAATAGTGATATTAAATGGCGGTTCTCTTAAGGAGGTAATTAGAGAAAGATATTTTAAATACTCTACCCCAAAGGTACACAGAGTTTATTTAGGTTGTGCAAAAGTATGTAACAGCCAGAAGAAAGCATGTATGCTCTTTCACTTACAGGTAGATCGGTTTATTTTCCATTTTGGCCACACTCACTCTCGCCCCCCGCAATTTAGAAAATTCGTCTTATATCAAACAGTTTTGAAGATAGGTGGCTCAAACCTTTAAGGCGAGCCGCCTAAGGAATGGTAAGGATCGGATGAACGATAGCCAAGCTATGAATAAAACAAACTTTGCTGCAGTAGTGCTGCTTTCAGCTGCTACTGAAGCAGCAAACTACATAATGAGCGTTCTCTTTCATTGGTAAAGAGTATATTGTAGTCGGACTTGACTTAACTTGTCACTTTCTTCCTTGTTATTTCTAGTTTCTTTTTAAATTTATTTAAAGGGTTCGGAAAATGTTTTAAAACTTTGTTCAAAGCACTGCTTTCCAAAAAAAAAATGCTGATCCCCAGTTTACTGGTTGGAACCGAAATCAACAAATGGATAAGCTTCGAGGCTTTTGTCAGAAGGTTTTGTGTAGAACCTTGGTTCAGCTCATGCTTCAACAATATTAATCATTTTCGTGTTCCAAAAATCGAATTCGACGTAAAAACTACTAAAATTCTTAAGTTTTTTCTAGATTATTTATTCCACTTTTCTGCCCATTTTAGGTGTCAGTCGCACTAAACCCAACCATATAACAGATGAAATCGCTAGGCAGATGGTCCAATATCTGATTTTTGGATGGGTCGGTTTAAGTGAGTTTAAGTGAGACTGTGCTTGAAATCCAACAATGTTTTTGAAAATCCTGAAATTAAATAATTGTTTCTGAAAGTAATAGCTGGGCTGGCTGGGCGCGTGAGCGAATTTTCTGACATGGTCACGAACGATTCACGAAAACAAAAACTTCCGCATGTAAATTTTTAAGAGTTTTGCATCTCTCACGAATCATGCACGATTCACGATTTCCTTACGAATGCACGAAAGTGATACTAGTGACGATATTAAATGCATATCCGTTCCAATTGGTCTAACCAAAATATGCTAATTATTTCTACTTTTTTTCTGTCACAAATAATCATAATTTAACCCTTTACATGGTGGTGATGCAGATCTGCATCATACCGAATAAATACGATTATTTTCCAGTGTGGATTATAAAATTGTCAAACATGAATTTGATGCAGTTCAGCAACATTCCTTTTTTATATTAAAAGTGTTGGTAACCCTAAATTATGTCGATAACTCAACAGCTGATCACTTTTCCCGCCAATTTTGTGAATGTGGTAAACTCAATTGGTTGCGCAGTTTCTCATTAATCTACATTTTAATCATTTCTATGAAATCCATTGGTTTGATTTGCAAAAAACAAAATTGTGCTAGTTCAGAAAAAATATATAAAAAGCTACTTTACGAGAGAAAATTGATTAGCTGAATTTCAGGAATTTTAGAAAGGTTTTTAGGAATCGTTTTCGTAACGACGATCTAGGATTCGTGGATCTTTGAAATTCATATTAGTTAACCTTTGTGGCCGTACCACTAAAAATATGAAGTGAAATATTTTTTAGGTCCACCCATTTAACTTGGGGTTTAAAGGGTTAATTTAAAATTTTATAGGATGCAGGAGTTGATTTCGTTATAGTTGATTGTTCCTGTATTTTGTCCTGCATTTTATCAATATGCATATTTT
Organism: Lordiphosa fenestrarum; assembly: GCA_035044985.1. NCBI lineage: Eukaryota > Metazoa > Arthropoda > Insecta > Diptera > Drosophilidae > Lordiphosa > Lordiphosa fenestrarum. The sequence goes on from JAWNNO010002888.1 coordinate 27,151, forward strand.
CTAATGATTATACATGTTAGGCAAAAAATAAATTTAAGCTAATTTCTTGAATTTTGCATTTACGATGTTTGATCTTAGTTCACTCACGAAAAACGCACGAAACTCTACGTTTGCTCACTTTCACATCGCGATATGTCATAATACACCGCGACACGGTCAAATTCACGTTACGGGTGCAGCTTTACTAAATTTAAATTAAATAAAACAATTTTTTCTGTGCTGTCCTGCTTACCAAAAAGACTGGTGAAAATTAAACAGACTTGTTCACTTTTTGAAAAGAACACGTTTTTTTTGCTTCTCTCGTGTTTTCTCTCAGAATTTAAAATTACTGTCAGATTTAAATTTCATTTGCTATAGTCTGTGCTGTACTTTTTCGAAATCGTAGTTCACATGGAAAGCAAAAGTACAATAATCAGAAAGCCAAGCTGTGCTATTACTATGCTGTGACAATTTCGATAGTATAGCAATAGCACATTATGTGCTGCCCTCACTACAACTGCATTTAGCATTTTCGCATTTTGGGCAAAATGTACATTTTTCGCCATACATATGTAGTAGGCCACTTGAGATGGCAAGAAAGAACGTCGTGTCATGTAGTTTATTGGCAACAACTCAACTGCCAACTGGATGATGACTTTTGGGCAGAAGTCGCTCAAAATGATCCGACCATTGTTCTTAAAAAAACCGAACAGTCTTCCAACTGTTTGGTATTCTGCGGATGAGCCCAACGTACATAACGCATTGGCATTGTCTTTCCTTGCCAGCCCAGGCAACCGAGCCACCAAAATGTTAAATAACCCTGCAGTTCTACGTTTTAGGGCTGATTCAGACCTGAAAGGTATGAACACCTGAATTTCATGCCTGAATTCAGCCATGAGTTCAGCCCTGAAATCATGTCTAAAATCAGCAGAGGTCATGACGTAGTAGGACATGCCTATGTTAAATTCATGGCTGAAACTCATATAAGGGTAAGCTTGAATTCATGACCAGCCCTTCCATTTCAGGGCTGATTCAAGTATGATTCAGGTATGAGCCGAACTGAAGGGAAGCCTCTCTCACACCGAAGGCTCTCCTTGAAGAACTCGCTTGAGTTTTGGGGTACATCCTTTTCCAAAAAGGTTCCATACCGTTTCTAATTAGATGAAACGTTGCAATTATTTAATAATTTTTAATAAAATGTAGGTTTTTAGCTTCACAAAACCTACGTATGTCCAGACACTGCGAGATGAATTCCGGCGACTGTTTTCCATGAGCACGCTGGAAAATATGGACATGGAAGCACTCCAGACTCTCGCCAACATTTAACATTCTGTGTCAATCATCGAAATAATGTCCAATTGATTATCCATTTTCAATTTGTATTTTTCACTGACAGTTTGTTAATTGTCAACAAAGAACAGATGTTCTGAAAATGCAAATGTAGAAGCATCACAATGAGGACAGCCCACTACATTTTCAGTGATGACGATAACTTTTTGAAAATGTGCTTCAGTGAGGAAGGCAGAAGATGTATAAATTCAGTTCTAACATTCAAATGCAGTGCACAAACATATAAGTTTACTTGTTTAAGTTTTCTTTTTGTGGCATACTCTTAATTATTCATTTAATGTTATGTTATTATATTATAATGTTATTATATCTTATTCCCACTTGTGGTATGCGGAGAAGCAGGTACTATTTAGGTACAAATGCACCTGACATTTTTCACACATCCGTTGTGTAGGCTTATGACAGATTTTTCATGGCCTGACTTTTTTCTCAGTCTGACTGACAATATTGTGATGACCAGAAACACGAGGAAGTGGGCGAACTATAAAAGTCTGGTCTTGATGGGCTTCATCTTCTCCAAATGACAAATTTTCCTGCTCATCCGTGGTCAACAATAAATCTTTAGCCAACTCCACTTGAAATTTAATTTAGCGTTTTAGATTCAGAGGTGAACAACAGAAAACATGCAAGCTTCGCGCTTGCAGAAACAACATTGCTTGCAAGAAACTTGCGAACCGAAACATGTCGCGCGCTGATTGAATTTAGCTGCTACCGCACTTTCGCAGGTGTCATAAAGTCTCCTAGAGTTACTTTTTTCACGGGTTTTCTTATTAGGAACTATTTTTGACCTTTCCTTAAAATAATAAATAACTTCCGACAAAAAAAAATATAGGTTATGTTAATTTTAGCTTCTTGAATTGATGTCTTAATGTAACCCCCACCTGGAGACCACCTGCATGTTGGGGGGTGACTGCAATATTTTTTGTCTAAAAGCCAATGATGGGGGGTTACTATAGTATAGAGTAATTGATTTTACTAGATGCCAGAGAAATTTTTTTTCTAAATAGCCAATTTTGGTGTTCGACTAGTCGAACAGCGGCAGAAAATGAGTTAATAATAACAAGTAAGAAAGTCACACAAGCCCGACTATGATATACTCTGATCCAAAAAAGTGAATGATCAGCATGTAGTTTGCTGCTGCAGTAGCAGCTGAAAGCTGCGCGTTTTTACCAATGGTAAGAGCAAGATAAGTGTGTGCAAATCAGTATTTAAATTACTTCAGTCGAAGCAGCAAAAGCTGCAATATCTTGACTTTTCACAGCTTCAACTGATTCGATTTTTGGAAAAGCGATACAGCAGCAGCAGTCGACGTTGAATGATTTTGTCATTTGGCGTGATTCTTATTTCGGACAACCGCCAGAACTGTCGCTGAACAGAACTGTCGAGCAACTGTCGCTCCGAAGCAGCTCCTGTAGCATGTGTTCGGATTTTGCAAGTCGGCAGCAGTGCCGTCTCGACAAAAGTTTGCCGCCACTCATTGTTATTTGTTCTACACGAACACACATTCTGGTATTCCTGAAAGTGATTTGCTTTCGATTTTGATTTGCTTTGGATTTCGTGCTTAGGTGGTCACGACGGCTCCATACAAAATGTACAGTGTGCCCAGAAAAAGTAAGGAATGTAGTTGCTTCACGAAATCAGCTTCGTGGCTGGTTTCGATTTTATTTCATTTTAGTGTGACCATTTTCATGCGACCCGCGAATGGCGGTGGCTTAAATTCTGCTGTTACTTAAATGTGACAAAGTTGTTAGTTGTTTCGCATTGCAAACTTTAGTAATTAAATGGAATATTAACTGATTGCATTTAATAATGCAAAGGAGATTATTGGATATAGGGACCTGCGGCCTTAAGTGGAAGGAGTCATAAGTGCTCGAGTTTTGGAGCATGTGCTTGACTTTGCCAAATATTAAGCCGCCATGGAGTACCTGAAAGGAGAAGGCTTAAGAGAGTCCTACCTAAGGACCTCATCACACGGCGCCTCTAGAAAAACTCATTCACACAATGCCCTACACTAACGTATTTAGTATTCATCTAAAAAATTTTACATTATCAGTAAGCCCTAATGGATTTCTATACTTTCTGTAGTAAACTATTCCTGGAAACCACACGGAATCAGAATAAAATAAGAACAACATTTTCCATTTGCTTAAAACCATGGTTTTTTTTTGCCAAATAAGTGGAATATTTAACTTCTGATTTTCTTCTGTATTAAAGCACCTAATTGACAAGTACTATATTTAATTGAAATCACCTTTGGCTCTAATGGATTTCTATACTTTCTGTAGTAAACTATTCCTGGAAACCACACAGAATCAGAATAAAATAAAAACAACATTTTCCATTTGCTTAAAACCATGGTTTTTTTTTGCCAAATAAGTGGAATATTTAACTTCTGATTTTCTTCTGTATTAAAGCACCTAATTGACATGTACTATATTTAATTGAATTCACCTTTGCAAACATGCAACTGGTTTTATTTAAGAAGCTCAAAAAACTAATATCACAATTTTTTCTGCATTTTTGGCTTTTGCCCCTTTGTTTAATTTTTGCGCCAAATGAAAGCAAATCAACATGAAATCACGGGGCACTGCACCATCGGTCACATGGCCACCAGGATGCGCGTGCCCCACCATGACTTCTGCAGTAGCTGTGGGAACGAGGAGGAAATAGAAAGCATCCATCACCTTCTATGCGACTTCTTAGGAAACGCACCCAGCATCTGGGCAAACCATTCTTTGAAGACCTGGACAGTCTGGCAAATGTGCTCCTAGAAGACCTGGCTCTTTTTGTGGATTCCTCAAAATGGTTTAATTAGAGAGCTGCGCAGAATCTGACCGTCAATCCCCACTACCCCCTCCCCTCCCTAACCCCACCCCCCTACTAGGCATCACAATGGGCCAAAAGGCCTCTGGGTGAACTCGGCATCTGCCGAGCAGCCTATTTTATCTAACCTAACCTAACATGAAATCAGAGTCGTTCCGTCAACTGCTTTTAATTTGCTTTCATGAAATCAAAATCGAAAGCAAACCACTTTCAGGAATACCACTACTATATTTGTGTGTATGTGATCGGTTTTCTCTCCCACTCTCATTCGCTCTCCAGGCATAGAATTGTTGTTGGCGCATATTTTATTTGTTGTAGCACACAGAGGGCAAGAGGGAAAAACAATCACAAGCAACTTCTGAAGCGTCGACATGCGCTGCTGCCGTAAATCTGCGATAGCGCAAATAACAAAATTCTTCAACTGTCGACTACTCCTGCTACTATCACTCTTTTCACAAGTTGCTTCTTGCGTTTAATCGCAAGGCGACTTTCTGATTTTCTCAGAAGCTGAATCAGAATCAAAGTCAGACTACATGAAACTTTTTGAAGTTTTTTAAACACTGGTGCAAATGTATGTAACAGCCAGAAGAAAGCATCTCCAACCCAATTAAGTACTATATATGCGTTCTCAATCTTGATAAGCATTAATAGCAGAACCGATAAAGCCAAGTCATTTTGTCTGTGAGTATAAGCAAATACTTTTCATAGATAGTGGGTTATAGAGGTTCAACATGTAAGGGACAAATACTTCTTATACTTGCAGACAGATCAAATTAGTTTTCAATTTTATACACGCACCCTCCCGACCCCCCAATTTATAAAAGAGTCACATCTCCCTCAGTTTTTTAAGTGGTTGTTTCGTACCTTCTAGTCATATTTAGTAGCCAGAATTACCTATTGATCCGCCAGAGTTGAAAGATAAGGTGATCGATGGTTAAGTTATGAGCGAATCAACTTGCAAAACGAGCCTCTTGAAACAGTACTGTACAGACAACCTATGACACCCTGTCCACATGAAATTTGTAAAAACTTTGTTTATTTGTGTTAAATTTTAATCAACCTTATACACATCAACAAAGGAACTGCCGAAACAAAAATTCCAAAATTGACATCTGTTTCGTGTTGGCCCAGTGTGGCCAGTTTTGATTATCCTGCCTAACTTATGGTCACACTGCCAAGTGTTTGATTTGATTTTTAATAATTGAATAAAAAATAAATAACAAAGAAAGAAAACGATAGCTTGATAGCTCAAGGGATTCATCGCCACCTTCGCACAGTGGCCGGATTCGCGAATTCGGTCAATTGGTTTGGTCCAAAGTTGAACCATTTTTCAAACTACTGAATTTGTTATATTTTTGGTTAAATGTCAATTTTGAGAACCTGTAAAAGCCAAACGGTAATACCGATTAGCAAATTTTTGATTTAAGTTGATGACTTAATGACAAAACATTAAAAAACTTTATTATTTCTAAATTGATATTCAACAATTCAGTCTTAGGTGGACACTGTTTTTGGTTGAGTTTTAGTGCTTTTATGGACCCGGAAACATCAATTTCATCTGATTTCAGTTGTTTCGGAACATACGTATTATAGATTAGTTTTTATACTCTGTACCGTAGGTACATAGAGTATTATAAGTTTGTGCAAAAGTATGTAACATCCAGAAGGAAGCATCTCCGACCCCATAAAGTATATATATTCTTGATCAGCATCAACAGCCGAGTCGATATAGCCATGTCCGTCTGTCCGTATGAACGCACAGATCTCAGAGATGGTAAGAGATAGAGGTTTGACATGTATGGGACATATGCTTCTTATGTCTGCAGGCAGATCAAGTTTATTTTCAATTTTGGCCACGCCCCCTCCCGCCCCCGCAATTTAGAAAAACGTCATATCTCCCACAGTTTTGAAGATAGATGGCTTGTTCCTTCTGGACATATTTAGTTATTAGAATAACTTATCGATCCGCCAAAGGAATGAAGAAGATCGGATGAACGGTTTTCGAGTTATGATCAAAAGACAAAATTTCTTGGTACAGAGTATGTTATAGACGGGCTTGACCGACTTTCTTTCTTGTTTTTATTAATTTGTTGTAAAAGTTTCGGCTGCCAAAAGCTGCCTTAGACGTAAATAATATTTGGGAAGAAGAAGAACAAAAAAGGTAGTAGACAAAATTATTTTATAACGAATCTTATGATAAACTAAGATAGGTAACATCGGTAATATAGGTAGTTACAATTGCCCTTTTTTGATTTTGTGCTTTGCAACTGGCAATTAAGTGGATTTTTTACCTACCTTCGAGTGACCCTTTCAACGGGTTCTATTGTTTATTTTCTTTAGTTGGATTTGTGTATTCTTTCCTAATACTGGGTAACCCTTTCAAATGGAGTGAAATTTGTACTATCGAAAATAAACAACAGCAAATTATTTGAGTTCTTCAAAACTGCGGAATCACAAAAATCTTTTGAGACGTTAGTAAAAACCGAACTTAATTTTACATATGATGATTTGAAGGATGGGCTATTCATTACAAGGAAAATACAAAATATATTCTACAGACTACAATTTAAATGAAAATCAGCTAGTCGCACTTAGAATAGATTTATACTTCAAAACTGGACTTGGATATACTTATTTCGAAGATAATGACGATTTAGCCAGTACTTCTTCAGGGCAACCACGAGGCAGACCAACAAAATCTATCGATGAGAGTTCAACAGACACCTGAAAAGAAAGCTTCAAGGTGCCACAATGGAAATTAGCACGAAGCATCTGTCTGAGGCTGGATAGTTATCAAACGGTTTAAAATCATTCTCAATGTCTTAAGCTGCGGAGAAAATGTTGATGCTTGCAGATATAGAAAATATGCCAAGGAGACAAAAGATTTTTTACGTGCAAATTATTTTTTATAACATTTTGTTACTTTTAATTAGTTTGACAACTTAATTTTAAAAAAATCGATATTAAAAATTTAATTGTTGTGTCTTTTTTCATGCAACCTTTTCAGTGTATTAAACAATCCACTTTGGCAGCTGATCCTGAACCTACAAAGATGAACGTACGCTCATTTTAAAGCTACAGGAATTTTCTATCATCGTCCCCTTGTTTTTGAAGTTTCCCTTTCCGTTCAAAAGTTACGATTTTTGCAACGCCAAATTCGCAAATCCGGCCACTATGCGTCGCTGCCACTCTTGCACTTCATCCTGTTATAGGCTTGATTTTGATGGTAGCGAAAACTTTTTCGCAGCGATGTCCACGCTTCCTTACATTCATTAGCTATTTATTAAAATGATCAGATTAGTCTGATGGCGTTATTTTAATAATTTACTTACGTCCCAAGCACTTTTCACGAAGACTAAATTGCTGTGACCTTTGTCCGTGAGGTTCCACAACAATCGCTTCCTCTTCATAGATTCTACGAGCTTAATCTTCTCACCCGTCTCATTCTTATACTATTAATTTTTTTCAACTTTTGTTTTGGCCATTTTATTAGTGATTGCAAAATATTTAAAAATGCCCTCGATAAGGCACATTTGTATACCTGCAATGTGCGATATCTTAAAAACAAACCGTAATCTAATCATTCTTGAGCCATCGAAAACCATGCATAAAAATATCAATATAGTATATTTGGGGTCTTTACTTAAGGAGTTTTGTTGAAGTGTGGATTGCAAACAAAGAGAGGGCCAAAGAGCTTTGGTGCCAAAAGTTGTGTGAGATTTTTATGGTACTTTTATTTTTGGCAGTTCCTTTGTTGATGTGTATACTAAGCTTTAAATTGTACTTTCAAACTAAACTTTTAACACAAAAAAATTTGGCGATTATGCCATCATAAATTTAGCTTTTAAGAAAGCTCTACCGCTCGCTTTTAAAGATATGCAAGAATTTAGGTTTGACCCCTTCTGGAGGTGCCTTAACCAATTGTACGGAAAATGTACTTTTTTTTCTGTGTTTGCTGAATTTAGTAGATTTTTATCTTGAACCACTAACAATTAAGTTTAAATTGTTGTCGCTGTGTGTTGCTAGTACAAAAGTACCCATAGAACGCGAACCTAGTGGACAGTTGAGATACTGAGTATTAGGTGATCATCCCGGGTTTTTCCAAAAGTTTGATTTTGTCTTACTGTGTAATACATTAAAAAACATTATTATTTTTACGTTGAATGCTTAACGTTCTAGTCTTAGGTGGATACTAACACAACCGTGTTTTGTAACTTTGATATTCCAGGAAACATCAATTTCATCTGATTTCAGTTGTTTCGGAACATACGTATTATAGATTAGTCTATTTATTAATGTGTTGTAAAAGTTTCGGCTGCCAAAAGCTGCCTTAGACGTAACTGTGATATATGCGATTTAATCTGCAGGTTGCAGGCAAACATATTTTATAGCTTATCTTATGATTTACTAAGTTATGTAACAAGCAGTTTCAATTTATGTTTTCTGATTTTGCGCTTAGCAACTAACAAGACGTGGATTTTTTCCTTTAATGGCCCAATATTGCGTAACTCTTTCAAGGGGATTTTTATTTTTTCAGACCATGACTATTCTACATGTTGCCACTTGTGTTCATAGTTATAAAGGACTTTCGCCAGTCAAGGCAGATTAATCAGATTGGAGAAGTCGAAAGAAAAAGTGCCCACACAAAGTGCCATTTGTTATTTTCGCACAACAGAAAATTATTTGAGTTCTTCAAAAGCCGCGGAATCACAAAAGGAAAACTTAACGAAACTTAATTTTACTTATGATGATTTGAAGGATGGGCTATTCACTACCAGAAAAATGCAAAACATATTCTTCAGACTATAATCTACCTGGAAATCAGCAAATCGGACTGAGAAAAGATTCATACTTAAAAACTCGACTTTGCTAGATGGAAGCCCAACAATATAAAAACAAGGACTATCAAAGGTATAGATATGCGAAATAACGCACAATATCTCGATATCACGAAAACACGGACCTTTTCAACATGTTGTCTGCCTCCTCTGATCCTCGAATTAACCAACAAATATTCACCAGAAATATTAAGTCCATTAAGAAATAATGATAAAACCTCTGAAACCAGAGGCATCAAAAAAGCAACACCTCATACCCAGTTTTTCCTGATCACCCAAAATTCGCCTTTAATGGGCTCATTCATACTAGCAACACACTGATACAACATCTGTTGCTGGCTGAAAATAGATGAGAGGTACAATTTTGAAAAATTCACCAAAGATAAAAGGGCTTACAGCAATTGTTATACTAAATTGCTGATTTCAATGGACAAATGGGTAGGACCCCACCCATAGAGGTCAAACTTACAAACTTGATTGCATGGAAAAACAAACGATAGAATTTTCCCAGATTTTTTAAATTTATTGAGATACTGAACCATAATACGTGTCATTAAAAGATGAAAATGTAGTAGTATTTAGGGTATTAGTCAAAAGTATGTGCAATTTCAATATCTCAAACTATCGTTAATTAGAATAAGACGGACGTTGTCCAACATTGTAAATATTAGCTTAAGAATACGTTTTTAAACACTGGTTGCACGAGCGCTGCCGCGCAAAAGACAAATAAAGTGACCATTCAGTCTTGGATTGTGCTTGGAAGAAGCCAGTTCACAGTTCAGAAGTGGTCCTATTTTGCCCCTCTAAATTAAAGAAATATTTATTAAAGCCATTCGACAAACATAAGTAATAAACATTACATGTCTGCAGTAGACATCGGAAAATTAAAGTTGAAATACTTAAAGTGTTTGTGCAATTAAAACAATATAAAAACTATTGGTACAAAAAATTGTCTAATAAAAAGACTGCAAATTATGGAGACATAGAGAAAGAAATTGAGAATAAAGACGACGTCACAGGTGAAATCAACCCCCAAAATCAACACAAAATGATGAAATTGGAGGGAAGCAACAACAACTCCAAGGCAGCAAACGGCGGAAGAATTTCTGGCGTCGGCGGCAAGGCGGCAAGGCGGCGCCAACACGCAGTTGCAATGAACACGATCAGGCAACAAATGTGAGCGACGAAAGAGACGACGAAAAAGTAGAGCAAGCAGATGGCGATGACAATGTACAGCTAACTAGCAACGGTAAAAAGAGAAGCGACGACAACGTAACGAGTGAGATGGCAGATAAAAGTAAAGACGACAGCGTATTAACAGAAGAGGAACGGAGCGATGGCATTGGCACTATTCTACGTGAGTTTCAAATTTTTGAAAAGGAATAAAAATTCGACGACTGGAAAAACAAATTTCCGAGTTAAAAATGCAAGTCAACAAGGGAGACATTACCAACGAGAGTGTTTCGTTCGAAACATTAAAGGATTTAGTGCCTCCATTTGATGGCGATGGTCAGTTTTATATTTGGCTGGCTCAACTTAAAATGTACGTGCGTGTTTCAAAGTAGAAGACAACGTTACGTGCTTTGATATGCAGCAAGATCAAGGGAAAGGCGCAGGAGTGGATGGTTTCCAATGCTACGTTGATGATTGGAGCGGTAGATGCGCTGCTAAATGACATGAGCAATATGTTTGGTAATAAGATGTCGAAACTCATGATGCGTTACAATTTAAAGAAACGTCTGTGGCAAAATAATGAAAGTTTTGGAAAATATTTTGATGAAAAAGTGATGTTAGGAAGCAGCTTGAACCTGGCAGAAGACGAGTTTCTCGAATATGTCATTGAGGGTTACCGGATACAAGTCTGCGCAACACAGCAAAGCTACAAAATTTTTCATCCAGAGCTGAGTTGTTGCAGGCGTTCAGCAATTTAGAGTTATGTATACCCTTACAACGTCAATCGGGTCAATCGGAATCCTCCAATCGACGACAAAACAGCAAGCAGACGTCAATAGCAACCCCAAAAAGGAAGGTAGAGTGCTACAAATGTACCACTGTTGGGAAGGAAAAACGTCAAGATGGTGCTTGCTCTGCATGTGGAAAATTGGGAAATGTAGGCACTGATAAGGTTGTAGATGTAATAAGCAAAAGCTATTGGTTTCCAAATATTGGAAGGAAAGCTGATGAACACATAAAAACTGTCTTAAATGTATTTCATTTTCCGCAAAAAGTGGTAAGAAAGAAGGTTTCCTCCATGTAATACCAAAAGGTAATATTCCTTTTCAAGTAATCCACATAGACCATTATGCTAAAATAAACAACAAAGACTCAACAAAGGAGCACACTTAAGTGATTGTAGATGCTTGCACAAAATTTGTAAGACTGAACGAGACGAAAACAACAAAGTCAAGGAAAGCAGCAGATGCTTTGGAAGATTACTTCAGAGCATATAGCAGACCAACCACGATTATTTCGGATAGAGGGACATGTTTTACGTCAGACGAGTTTGAAGAGTTTCTTGAATTAAATAATGTGGATCACATCAAAGCAGCAACCGGTTCGCCACAAGCAAATGGTCTAGTCGAAAGAATTAATAGAGACTTAGGTCCAATGATCAGTAAGTTAGTCGATGTTGAAAAAAATCTAAGTTGGGCGAAAGTATTAGCCGATGTCGAGTACGCAATGAATAACACTGTTCATAGAAGCATTAATGAACATCCTAGTGTTATGTTATTCGGGGTCGGACAAAAACAAAAAAAAATAGATAGCTTTAAAGAAAATAAAATAGATGCTGAACAAAAATGTAACGATCGAAATGTAAAGGAAAGAGCTATAATAAAAAGTACGTAGATTCGAAACGACAAGAGCCGAACGTCTACATGGAAGGTGATTATATCATGATCGGAAACTTTGATTCAACAGTTGGAGTGTCCAGCAAACTCATTCCAAAGTTTAAAGGTCCGATGAAGAATTAAAAGTGTTAGGGAATGACAGGTATTGCGTAAAAGATGTATAAAATTTTCAGCAGACGCAGAAACCCTACGAAGGTATATGGTCAGTTCATAACATAAAACCTTGGTTTAAAGGATGCGAAGGGCAGGTGGCTAAGTTTGTTGATCAGAATGAAATTGAAAATTGGGCCGAGCAACTGAGTTCAGACAAAAGTTTTAATATGGAAACAAGAAAACTAGGTACAGATGGTACAGCTCAAGGGTCAAGTAAGGTGACAAGAAGTAAGTTGAAATGTAAAGACATTCATTGTTAAGGAAATAAATGTAGAGAAAAATGATAATAAGTTAAGTACTGAATTAAATCATAAAAAAATACATAATAGATTCTAGAACAACATTGACTATTTAGGGTAGTTCTTTTACTTTAAAATTATAGTATTTATACAACCATGTCAAAAACCTCCTTAAGAATATTACAATTTATCAGTGTAATTGGCTGATGAGATGACAGATCGCTAATAAATCTAAAAGTGCTGGCACAATATTTCTTCTAGCTAGACCACTATAAAGTTCCCCCTAGAAATTTCATTCCAGTTGTTTTATTTTATAGCCAGCTGAGGCGTTCCGCATAAATTAAGATGTCTCCGACTCATGGATAAGAATTTATACGACTGCGATTACATAGGGAATATGTATGAAATTGTTATTCAAATTTGGTGTGCATAGTACGCTTTGAATCTTTACATTTTTTTAAAATGGGTGAAATGTTAACACAGGGTGATCCATCGAGAGTTTGGAATTTGAACTATTCATAATTTGACTTTAAAAACGTCAAATGTCATTTGGAAAGCGACTTATATGTAGTAAAAACTTTTAAATTTTCGAAATGGGTCGCTATTCACTTGAAGAAAGTTGGGATATGTTAAACATATTTCCAAAATGGTGAGTCCTCGACTCAAAATTTGAAAAAACATTTAACCCAAAAAAAATGTGCCGAAAACTCAATTTGTGGATCAATTCGTGAAGCGAGTTCATTAAACTGGAAAGTTGGTGGATAAACCATAAAGACCTTGCCATGAAGCCATACAAAGTTCAATTGGTGCAGCAGCTAAAGCCAATTGACCATCCGAATCGCTTTCTGCGCCCCATCTTCGAAAATCCAATAATCAGCCAATATGGAGATGTGAATTGGCCGCCAAAAAGCTGTGATCTGACACCGTTAGACTATTATCTTTGGGGAGCGGTCAAGGACAAATGTTATGCAAAACAATCCTGATACAATTGATGAGTTAAAGAACGAGATTCGAGTTGCTATTGCTGACATACGAGCCGAAACCATTGAAAATGTTCTCAAAAATTGGGTGGATAGAATGGGCTACTGCCGAGTCAGCCGTGGTGGTTATTTGACCGAACTTGTTTTTAATAAATAAATGATATGAACCAACCTTTCCAATAAATATTCAACTATTGAAAAATATCAAGTATTTTTTTTAAAGCGAAATTCAATGGACCACTCTGTATTAATAAACGCCGAAATTGAAATCGAAATTGAAACGTTAACTGGAAGAAAACAAGGACTGTTGAAAAAAATAAAATAGAGGAAAGTTAACTTCGGCTAGGCCGATACCCTTGTATACCCTTGCAGCACGTTTTTCTAACTAATTTTAACGACATTTCCACTGAAAACAAACTAGTATTTCTCACTCTTCTGACTCTACTTTTGTAAGACAGCTACACCATATAGATGTTCGATTTCGAATAAACCTAAAAGTTTTTCTCACTAGAACTAGTTTATCGACCGAACGTTCCTATGGCAACTATATGTTGGCGTCTACAACATAGGAAACATATTTAAGGCCAGGACGGAAACATTAAACCTAAGTTACAAACCCTACAGAACTGGACTCGGAGAAATATGCAGCATATGTAACATGCCGTAAGGCCTTTTCTAGGAAGTTGCCCTATTTTAAAAGAGATACGATTCCTGCACTTTCACCGTACATCAATCGCAGAGGAAGACATTGCCCTTATTCTTAACGGTAAAAATTGGATGGCTTAGCGTCTTACATACGTGATGCAAAACGGTATCGGGAAAGGTGCCTAGATGGTGATTTCTAATCACAAACGAAGGCCTGGAGTGTCGACTTCTTGATGAAAAATCCACTATCTCCTGACGAGCGGGGAAGGTGGGTGGTGTAGTCAAGATGTTCGTGTCTCTTAGTCCTTTGCTCATAGGTAGGTAGGTAGTTTCGGCTGACCCCAGATGGGGTCACACATAGACCTTAGGGTCCTTAATGATTATTTGGGTACGTTTGGCTTAGAAATCCAGGAGGATTTTCGACGTTTTGGCAAATGCCAATAATTGTTTAGGGGGCCTCTTGGCCGCTTCCTCCAAAGAAGAGAGCCGTGGAGTGTGCAGAATTTTTAATCTTGTCTTGGCAATTGCTGGGCAGCTGCAAATGAGATGTTCTAGAGTTTCTGCGACTCCAGGTTCCATACATTTCCTGCAGGTGTCCTCTGACGCTATGCCTAGTTTTATCGCATGAGCGGCTGCTAGGCAGTGTCACGTTAGTATGCTAATGAGCAGTCTACAGTCTCTTCCTTGGAGCTGTAGCAGATAGTGCGTAAGTTTTTTGTCTCTTGTCTTGCACATAATTTCAGAGATTCTGCATCCGCTGGTGTTTTCCAACCTTACCTCTGCTTCTTTCTCTGCTGTCTCTTCCTTCCTGCTATTAAGCGTCTGTATGGAGATAGGTATGTTTAGTGTTTCTTCTTGGCCGAGTACGACTCCGGCTTTTGCAAGACTGTCTGCCATCTCGTTTCCGTCGATGCCCCGGTGGCTGGGAATCCAGTAGATTTGCACCTTTCTGGAGATGCAGAGGGAATCTAGCGCTTCCCTGCTCGCCAGGACATTTCTGGAGTTGATGGAGTGTCCTTGCATTGCCTTCATTGCCGCTTGGCTGTCCACGTAGATATTTATTTGGTTGTATGGAGCGTGAATTTCCGCCAACTCCGCTGCTTTCCTTATTGCGAAGACTTCCGCCTGGAATATGGTGCAGTGGTTTGGCAGTTTGTATGAGAGCTTTATTTTTGGCTCTGCACAGTATACGGCGGCTCCGACTCCTAGGTCCATCTTTGAGCCGTCTGTAAAGAGGTGCATTGCTTCTTGGGCCAGTCCTGTACACCAGTCTTCTGGTCCCAATAGTGCTGATGTGCATATTGTGTTGATCTTTGAGATAATGTAGTCCGTGCTACTATTGATCTCTCTACCAACTATGCTGTGTCCATAGCTTTGTAGCGCCATGGTGCCTGTCGCACATAGACGTTGGGAGGTCTTTTGTGCCAGAAGGCGTGCTTGGATGTCCAGAGGGTTGACACCTAAGATGTGTTCTAATGCTTTGGTTGGAGTGGACCTCAGCGCCCCCGTAATACAGACCAGTGCCTGTCGCTGGGTCTTCTCCATCAGCTTTAGGTATGTGGTTTTCTCCGTGGCCTGCCACCATACCAGTATGCCGTGTTGCAGTATCGGTCGTATTAATAAATGAAGAGCCAATGCATCAGACTTGGTGATAGGCCCCAAGTGCTACTCAGCATCTTCTGGGATGCATATAGTGCGTTGGTCGCCTTCTTCACTCTTTCTTCCACATTCGGCTTCCATGACAGTTTAGTATCGATTACTGCTCCAAGGTATTTAACGTTATTCTTTGGCGTTAGTGTTATCCCATTTTTGTTTGGTGGAGTCCATGGCGGTACCTTGTATCTCTCGGTAAAGAGAATGAGGTCCGTCTTCTCCGCATTAATACTAATTCCGGCTTCTGTGGCCCATTTTAGTATCTCTTTGAGTGTAGAGTCCATGACTGAGCTGAGAGTCGATGGACATTTTCCCATGATAATTATGCATATGTCGTCGGCACATGCGGTTATCTTGGGTGCTTTCCTGCGAAATTTTGTTAGCATTTCGTTAACCACAAGGTTCCATAGAAGGGGTGACAGTACTCCGCCTTGAGGCGTGCCGCCGTGTGCCTCCTTCGTCATGGTTGTGGTACCCCACTCTGCTTGGACTCTTCTGCAGCTCAGCAGGTTGTATATCCACGAGTCCAAAGCCTTATGTTTTGATACAGCTCTTAGGCTGCGCATTATCGCCTCCGTGGAGACGTTGTTGAATGCACCAGATATATCAAGGAATGCTCCCAAGGCATACTCTTTATGGTACATTGCTTTCTCGATATTGGCTACAACGGAGTGTAGCGCTGTTTCCACCGATTTCCCTTTCGTATATGCGTTTTGGTTGTTCTCCAAGATCAGGTTGCATGCCTTTTCATATGTAGAGATCAAGTAATTTTTCCATTGTTTTAAGCAGGAATGAGGTAAGGCTAATGGGTCTGTAGTCTTTTGGCTGCAGGTGACTGCATTTCCCCGCTTTGGGTAAAAACACAACACGTGCTGTCCTCCAGGTCACAGGTACTGGGGCTATGTACCTCAGGCAGGCTTCAAAAATGGACTGTAGCCATGGTACGACTAAACCTTTGGTCGTTTTCAGCATGGCGGGAATTATGCCATCCAGTCCGGGTGATTTGTAGCTCGCGAACGAGTCGATCGCCCATCGGATTTTTCCTGGAGTGACTAAGTTTGTTGGGATGTTAGTTTGTTGAGTGTTTAAGTCCTGAAGCGTATCTGGCTCGGTGACTATAGTGCAGCCCGGGAAGTGCGCATCGAGAAGAGCGCATGTAGCTTCCTTGCTGCTTTCTGTCCAGTGACCTTCGTCCGTTTTTAGTTGACTCTGCATAGGTGGCTGCTTTGAAAGCAGCTTCCTGAGTCTGGCTACTTACGAGACCTTCTCTATGCTGGAGCAGAAGGTTCTCCATGAATGTTGCTTTGCCTTCCTTACTTCTTTTTTGAATAAGCGAAGTCTTATCTTATACTCCTCCCAGATGATCACTTCATCCGCTTGTTTGGCGAGTTTGAAGCATTCCTGGACGTTCTTCCTCTGCTCTTTCAGTTCTGAGTCCACCAAGGGGGTCTGGTTCTCCTTTTTGTAACTGTGAGCCTACACGAGGTTTTGTATTGTTCGATGAGATTGACAGTGAGCGTCTTCACGGACTTCTCAATATCTTCCACCGAGCAGATGGGCGTTGACGTCGGCAGTTTTGATTCCACCGCCTTAAGGTACTTCACTCTGTCGGTATTCCGGGGGTTCCTATAGACGTTTCTAGTTTGACAATAGTCGAATTGGATCTTGAACTGGATGTACTTGTGGTCGGAGAAGGAGGGTTTATCAAGAACTCTCCATTCTGACGCCTGAGTTCTGTTCCCTAAGGTCATGGTTGAGTCTAGGACGTTGGCCGAGGTTGGTCTCACGTATATGGGTACGTCTCCAACGTTTTCTACACTAAGACTGGTTTGTATAATAAAATGTAAGAGAGACTCACCTCTGTCGTTGATGTCCGGGCTGCCCCACACAGTGTGGTGTGGGTTGGCGTCCGTTCCGATGACGAGGGGTTGCTTCTTATAGCTTGCCTCCGCCGTCAGTCTTCCGAGTTCAGCTCATAAGCAGTATTCGATTTTTTTTGTTCTTCTTAAATGGATTAATCAACAGACGGTAAATAAACCATTGTTGAGTTATATTTGTGTTATTGATAGATTCATTTATATTTATTTATTTATATATGTAAACTTATCAATCAATAAACCCCCCCCTCCCTATTTAGACATTGGATTTTAGGTTAAAACATATCTTTAATGGGTGGTCACTAGGGCGATCTTTTTAAGGTCAAAATTAATCGACTCCTTTTGCATTATAGATATTAAAATTTTTAACAAAAAAAAAAACAGTTTTAATGGGCGCGCCGAGGCCATACAGTTTGCTCTAAATATTACCCATACATCGAATTTCCAGTAATTAGATTTGTGCTGCATGGGTCGAGCTGTAAATTTTTGAAAGTGTGGCAAACAATTTCGATTTTGATATTAAAATTCCCCAATTGTAAACGAAGATGGACAAGGAACCTCACGCATTCTTGGTGGTCGCTTTAAGTCCCGGTTTCGTCGAGTCAGTTGGGCTACTATCTGTGCTTTTATTTGACATCCGGATACGGAAGTTGCCACTAAAAGTGCGTGTGGAAGTGCGAATGTAGTTGCCCACCAACTGCACAATTTATGGACGGACGCTCAAGCCCCAGTCAAAAGCTTAAGACGCATCGTCCACGATATAGTTGGACTTTACCAGGAATATACTGCGCTGAAAAAAAAAACATAAATAGAATGGGTGAGACATTCAGAAGGCGGCAGAGAGGTTTTGAAACCACTTTGGGCAATACCTCTCATATAGCCCCCGCCAATGCTTTGGAAAAAGACCCAAAAACTCAAGAGGAAGAAGAAATGTTAATGGAGACTGAGGCTCAGGACCAAGATGATGTGGATTCTGAAGAAGAGGCCAGGTTCAGTGGCAAAAAAATAAAACTGGAAAAAAGAGTATAATTAAAGATCTTTTTTCGAATTAATTTGTTTTTGGTTTTTGTTGGTTGTTTTTTTTTTCTTTGCTTGGTTCTGTTTTTTATTTTTATCCTACAACTTTTGGCGGAGAGAAAGATTAAGGGATTCTAATTAAATATGTATATGTGGGTTTTAATGTTTAGAAGGAATCAAGAATCTCCCCACATGTTGGTTGCTATCTGATGCCAGAGAGTCCCGAGCGACAAATCCCCCGCAGTTTTCTCTCCCTCTAATTCAATGATGCTTTTCTGGAAGCTTGTATCACAGTCATCAGGCACAGATAGGGAGCGGAACCAATTTTGAGATTTCGTAACATCGGTGCGGTCTATATAGACATAGGACACACGAAACATCTTGTGCTGTCGCTCGCTATCCGAAAATAGGTAATATTTCTACATATAGAGCAAACGATGGTGTGCGCCTGGGATTGCGAGATGGATATCGAAAAGGTCTCAAACTACACAGATGGAGCAGGTGCCGGCTAGCATCGAAATGCTTTTTAGTGTCCAAATCCCAATACATGAGATGCTTTGATCAGCGCAACATGTTAGTCCTCCACGAAGTGTTTTAAAGTCTTAAGAGTATGTTTATTCCTCCAACTGTTTTACTTATTAAGTTAGTGAGAATAAATCAATTTATTTGGTATCTTCCCCTATGCCTTGCACACTATAGTTCAAATCAGAGCAACAAAATTTGTCGAGTTCGAATTTGGTAAAGTGGTTGTTGTATAAAATTTATAAATTAAATCGGCATAAAACCTTTCTTTCTGAGTTCATCCTATTAAAAGGAAAAACAAATTGTAAGGTTTGATACAGATTACCTTGATTGTTCACCGAAAAATGACACATGTATTAAATTCGAATTCACTAAAGTGAAAACCGGAACATGCCAGTAAAACATTTTGTATGAAGTCGACGCCAACTACAAAAATATATTATATAAAGTTGAAAGTCAACACTGCATATGAGTAATATCAAAAACTTTGGAGCCCCGGCGCGTCCACTAAATCATAACTTTTTGAACTTTTTTTTTCCTGGCAAGTATGCAAAATGCATCGTACCGAACCGTCCAAAAAAAGAAGATCCAAATTTTAGCAGCACGTGAGCACGCGCAAAATATTTATCTTTTAAGCTAAGGCGAAGTGTAACATGATTTTAGTAAAAAATCGTACTTCAACCCATTTTACAGTGTTTGACGAATCATTAAAAGACCAAACAAAAAACAATGTGAATGAGAATATTTCAAACTTTTCTTGTCGATCGAGTGCTAAGTCATTCCAGATCTATTGTATGGGCAGTTATTCTTAGCTGAGGGTTTTAAATGGTAACTTTAAAGTTAAAAACTGTTATTTAATTACCTGCATGATTGTTACCTACTATGATTGTTATTTTACTAATGCGCGATAAAATACCATGGAGGACCGACAGTAAAGAAAATAGACCGAAGCATACTGAATGTTTCAAAACAATTTTCTGTTACTGACAAATCAGTAAATCGGAAAAACAAGTTTAATGCAAACAGACTGACATCAGGTCCACAATTTTCGTAACGAAACGATGCGTATCGTGACGTACCGTACGCAAACGGAAGAATTGTACGAAATGAAGGATTTACCATAATTGTGCAAAGAACAGTTGGCTACGAACCATTTACAGTACATTCCTGTGAACAGTACTTTCTTGTGTTTAGTATTGTGTGCGTTTCCAACATAAGCTCGGAATATAAAATGGTCCTTTGAGAAAGGCATATATTGACATATTTTGACCTATTGTAGCCCATTTTAGCCAATTTGATCCATTTTTGACCTATTTTCACCTATTTTGACCCTGTTTTAACTATTTTTAACCTATTTTAGCATATGCATCGAATTAGTACCAGGAGACTTCGTGCAATGTTTGGTCGCGATAGCTTTAAAACTGAGGGAGGAGATAGCATAAAAACGACTGACAGTCGGACGGACAAGGCTAAATCAACTTAGCTCGTCATGCTGATCAAGAATATATATATACTTTATCAGAAATGCTTCCTTCTATGTGTTACAAACATCTGGACACACAAAAACACAAAAATGTTAACACAATGTTACAAAAACAAAAAAAAAGGAAGTTTGTTCCATCTTGCCCTTACCACGAATTCTTTTGCTAAATTTGTGGCTTATATACGCTTAAGAATAAGAGCCGAAAGACATCTAATAGGCATATAAATGCGTTCGAAGGCTATTTTACAACGTCATTTCAATAGGATGTGTGGTACGCCCCTGATAGAGTGTGTGATTCCTGCACTAGAGTATTAAGTGGTAATGATAACCAATTCGGCTCTAAAACGTTTAAGTTTAGGCATCCTACAATTTGGTATAGACGAACCGAGCGTTCGCCGGATGCTTGCAATTTTTGCGAGAACCAAGAAAATTGTCAGGGACATCGTAGTGGAACTCTTGACAAAATTGACTATATTGAAGTTGTCTCAGTACTTCGCGCTCAATTTGTTTCTGGGAGTAATTTAACATCTGTGTTAGAAGACACTAACAATGACAGGATGGAAGAAATGGTACCAGAAGATACTACTTCTTTGGATTTTAATCAACAAATATTTCTAGCTCACTTCACGTAGTAACTCAAACTGACTTTAATGACTTAGTTCGAGATGCAAGCTCTAAACTCTCGTTTAGAGCAATGGAATTTGGTTGCAGAGGATTTTAGAATTACATCAACTTGTAAAGTTGAGTTCCAAGTCACTCAATATACATTTCGCTTCGCATTCTATTGAAAAACAAACACTAATTTATGTTATTGTACAGATAAAGATGCTCTTTTAATTGAAATTAGTGACCATCATGTCCCAGAGGAGTGGCGTCTATTTATCGACGAGTTCTACGAACAGCTTAACAGCATTACTACTAAACATTGGGAACAAGTATCCCTCAGTAGCTGTTACTTATGCAAAAATTTAAAATTTGTTTCATGGTTACATTGTTGATCAAACTGAACATGGTTGACAGTAACATGTGACACGAAAAGAGCTGAGCTGCCAAAAACAGTGTTATCAAAAAGAAAGTTTCTAATAAATCACCCTTGACTTCGCATTTTCATCCACAAAAGTGGAATTGGAAAAGATTGCAACAGATTTGTATGAATTATGGGGATTTCCAAACTGCATTGGTGCTTTCGATGGGACTCATTGCAAGATACTAGCGTTGTCCAAAGCTGGGTCTAAATTTTTCAATTACAAAGGTGACAACTCCATAATTTTATTGGCTATTGCTGATGCAAACTATAAATAAATATATGATAGCAATTTAATTACACGCTGTCACGAAATCGGCGGCAAGTGGAGAACTCATTTGGAATATTGGCTAATCGCTTCTAAGTTTTTTTTTCAACCAATACTTAGGACACCAAAACATGTTGCATAATTAGTCCATGAATGGTCTATTTTTCTGAGCATTAAATGTTGAATATAGGCACTTACACAGCGAGCATCACATTTCCTGCATTAAATATACTTATATATTTAATACTTAAGCTTTACTTAAGCTTAGATTTAACATTTTACAACAAAGGAGCGGCCAAAACAAAAACTACATATAAAACAAGAAAGAAAGTAGGTCAAGCCCGACTATAACATACTCTGTACCAACGAATTTATACGCTCAGTATAAATTTAGATGCTGCAGTAGCAGCTGAAAGTAGCGTAGATCATAACTCGACAACCGTTCTTCCGTTCTTCCCCATTCAGTGGATCGATAAATAATGTTGATTAGTTAATATGTCTAGAAAGTACAAACCATTTATCTTTAAAACTGTGGGAGATATGGCGTTTTTTCCAAATTGCTGGGGTGGGAGTGGGCGTGGCGAAAATCGAGAATAAACTTGATCTGCCTGCAAGTATAAGAAGTTTTTGTCCCATACACGTCAAATCTATATCTCTTACAAACTCTGAGATCTGTGCGCTCTTAGGGACAGACTGACGGACATGGCTATATCGCCTCTGCTGTTGATAATGATCAAGAATATATATTCTTTATGGTGTCGGAGCGGTTTTCTTGTGGCTGTTACATACTTTTACACAAACTTATTATACTCTGTGTACCTCTGGTACAGTCTGAAGTAAAGACCGCAAAATATACTAGATTGGTATTTTTCTGCGTTGGTTGGTTTGGTTCTAGATTGGTATTTGGTGTCGAGGGCATTTTTAAGTAGCACCGATAACATGGGTGCAAGAAAACGACGAGCCGAATTATTTTGTAGGGATGAGAAGGTTAAGCTCATAAAATCTATGAAGAGGAAGTGATTGTTGTGGAACTTTACGGCCAAAGGTCATAGCAATTTAGTCTTCCTGAAAACTGCGTGGGGCGATATTGGAGAGCAAATGGGACGGGACGGTAAGTAAATTATTAAAATGTCGTCATCTGACTATTCTGTTTAAATTAATAAATAACAAAGGCATTGGCAGTGTGACCATAACTTATGCAGGTTTTTTAAATCTGTCCACACTGGGCCAAAACAAAACAATTGCCACTTCTGGTATTTTTGTTTTGGCAGCTCCTTTGTTGATTGTGTAAGCTAACTTTTAAGTTCCAATAGTTCTTACAATTGGTAATGGAGTCCAATGAATCAGCACTTGACACTCTTGGTTTTTAACAATCGCTGGCTCTCATGATTGTATTACGACTTCAAGTTGTTCAACTTTCTTAAAAATATCAGCTGGTATAGTAAAATAGTATTGCAAATATCATACTATTTGCGAACAAATAAATAAAATAAAATTTTACTAAGCACAACCGCAGGTGAAAATTTGTAGTTTATGTCCTCCGCTAGCTTCTGCCAAAACTTACACTTCCTCGGTTTCAACTTGTACATTAGACTCGTCTGACTTCGTGGAGTGTACGCTATCAATTATAAAATTGCAAATTTCGGTAAACATTGCTTTTGCCATCTTCCAATCGTCAATTACCTCCAACGGAAAAGATGTTTCCTTTCGTGCTTAAAGCTAGATACGGAGTCGCTGAGAATTTTCTCGCAGCGAGCATTGTTTCATAATTCTCAGAGCGGCCCCTGAGACTGTAGGATGACCAGAAAACAGCAAAATGTCACTAAATCTGAAACGGTCACCCTATACTGGTCAGCTGTTGTATGTGTAAGCTGGAAGACTCTTTGATGAATGCAGTGGCTTTGGAGAATGCCATGGTGGTTTTTATAGGGTCAATTGCGTGGCGCTGGAGGAGGGAGAGCATTAATGGAGAGTGCGAATTGCTTCGAAATGCTTTCTGCTAGTCAAATCCCAAAGGATGGTTTGCGATTTGACCGCTTCGATTAGCCCCACCTGTTCGTCCTCCTTAAAGGTCTCCAAATGACTCTAGTATTGGTTTTTTGTGTTTTTGGCGTTCATTTTTTTTCTCGTAGGTACTTCTGACAATTATCAAACACGTTTCATAATTTGTATGACCCCCAGCCCTGACCCTGGCAACCCTGCAAGGAAGATGCTGTGTTCTGCGTGTGCTCCCGCAAAATTTAAAAAAATTGTTGTTTATTGTATGAAGAGGCTTCGGCTACTATTGGAGATCGACGAATACACGACACGGATACTTCGTTCGTATAGATCGATTCGTAGAGATCTTCTTACCTTCAATAATTAAAAGAGAGTTTTAATGCGCAATGACAGAATGGGAATAGATGGAAAATGGTTTCACTACAACAAATCGCGTATTTTAACTTGTGGAACTGACCAAGCAGCACCTGTCCTGAAATCGATATATGGCGATAAATGCAATGTACAGCTAGATTATACTATTAGGCTGGCAAATCTCCAGGCAAAAAACTAAAGAGGCAGGCAAGCTCTCCATCACAAAACTCAATAGAAACAAATAATAAGGTATGTACCTGTTGCTTTAATATTTTAGCATACAATATAGTTGGCTTAGCGAGTAAGAAACTATTCAGAACATTCTTTGATTACGTGTCATCTCATGATATATTTTTGTTGTCCGAGACGTTTGTTGAAGACAATGCCCAGCATTATGGAACATACTTCCCTGATCATGTACTCCAGTGGTTACCAGCTGAAAGGAATAATGTACGAGGAAGAGCAAGTGGAGGATCGCGTTATGGCATTAAAAAAAGCTTATATAAAAAGGCCTCTGCAAATTCATCAAAATTGCCAACATAGATGTTATAGAAATATTTGTTCAAAACCTTATGATAATTGGTGATTGCAACGCAAGAATTGGCCAGGAACAGGTTCTAACTCATTCTCGGGCTATTGCTGATGGCATATCATAACTGGATAGCAAAGCAAAAGATGTAACAGTCGATTGATATATAAACGAGAGCGTAAGTCGGCTATTTATGCTGATGAAGAATATATATACTTTATGATATCGGAGATGCTTCCTTCTGCCTGTTACATACATTTGCACGACTTTAGTATAGCTTTTTTACTCTACGAGTAACGGGTATAATTTTGGAGATGTGTGAGACATTGCAGCTAACGCCTTTAAATGGTCGAACAGGAAGTGATTCGGAAGGCGAGTTTACACGATAGATTACTGCTTAGTCCAAGGGTATTGGCATAAAATTGTAAAAGATATGGAGATAGGAGAACAAATATTCTCCGACCACATGCCTATGACTGTGATAATTGAATATTCGGTAGCATGTGAGGAGACGCAATCTCAATTATTACCCAAACTCAGGTGGAGCCAAAAACGTGCGTATAGTTACTGGAGGGAGCTGGAAAATAGTCTGAATAACCGTAATAGTATCGCTGATATGGAGCACCTAGCAGAACAAGTTAAACGTGCAGCTGAATCAATACAACCCAAAGCTCGGAACACGACCTATACAGAACCATGGTATGACGCTCAGTGCGAGGAATACAGAAAATCATCTTTTGTCCACTTACGGAATCTGAGAAGAAGTCGCTGTCAAAAGTTATAAAGCGCTATGCAAGCGTAAGAAAGCAGAATACTATGACAATTTGGTATGGAACTCAGTTGTATACAGGATAGCAAGAGCTTCTGCACTTTGGATAAAAGGATAAATGGTTCCAAAAATAATATTCGAATCGAAGTAGACGCGACAATCATGGCAAACCATTTTAAAAATCTCCTAAGCGCGCAAGAGGCAGAGCTTCATAGGATAGATAGATAGGATTTCTGCTGAATTTGATAAAAACGCCACACTAAACTTTGTTGAGCAATTAACGCATGCATATAATTATATCTTCAGCATAGGTGAAATTCCAGTGGCTTTTAAAACAAGCTTAATTTTTCCTATCTTCAAAAAAGGGTTGAAATCGGATCCAGCAAATTATAGGGGCATCTCTTGTCTAAATGCGGCTATGAAAATCTTTACTGGAGCGCTTCACCGGAGAATATCTTGTTGGGTTGAATGTGAAAACATACTCAGCGAATTTCAATGTGGTTTTAGGAAAGGTTATATTTATTTTAACCTCAATTGGTAGGACGCACCTTCAAATTGAAATAAAACTGTACATCACTTTCATCGATTTTAAGGCTGCCTTTGACACAGGATGTCGAAGAAGTCTTTTTTATAAACTCAGTAATTTGGGAATGTCTACAAAGGTACTGAATTTCATACAACTCTTGTATGCAGATAACGTTGCTTCGATCTGGGACGGAAATAAAATATCAGAGAGGTTTGAAACCAATACAGGTGTCAAACAGGGCTGCATCTTTAGCCCGCTTCTGTTCTCTCTCTTTATCGATGATATATCGGAAATTCTACCTGGCGGTGTCATTATGGGCAACAAATGCATCAAAGCTTTGATGTATGCTGACGATATGTGCATTCTCTCCAATTCACCTCATGGCCTACAGGAAATGATTGATGTATTAAACAACTATTGTCAGATGTGGAATCCGCAAATAAATACAGCAAAGTCTAAAGTGATGGTTGTACGTAGATCCAGAGGCAGATACATGAACGCAGAAAAGTGGACTCTAAATTGAACCGAATTAGAAAGGTTTACGTCCTATAAATACTTGGGGGTCATGTTGACCCAGAATATGATGTTTACCACACATGTAAATAGTAAACTAAAGGATGCTAAAATGACGATAAACTCGACCTGGAAAAGCTTGCTAAGCTGAACAGATGTAAAATCCAGCTGCAAGTACAAAGTTTTTCAAGCAACGGTATCAGCAATCAAGTGTTATGCGGCGGAAATATGGGGATACGTACAATTTGAAGATGTTGAACGTCTGTTAATCTTTTTTGTAAAAAAGCTGCTTAAACTACTGCAAAACACACCGAACTATGCCATATATAAGAAACTGGGCTTCCAACACTATACACATACACTCTGAGGCGTCACTTCACATATGTATTAAAAATTATGCAAATGCCGGAATTTAGACTTCCCAAAATAATTGCCAAACACCTCTTAAACGAAAGGTCTAAACTTAGATAACATTGCATCATGGAGTGAATAGTTTGATCAAATAATTAGTTTAACTTAGGAAACCGAACGGGAACAGTTTATACAGAAAGCTGGTCAATCTGTTGGAAGGCTAACCTACAAGAACCTGTCCCATAACCTGGCACTTACCAACTACTTTGTGGACACTCTTGGCGTCTACAACATACGAAACATATTTAAGGCCAGGACGGAAACATTAAACCTGAATTACAAACCCTACTGAACTGGACTCGGAGAAATATGCTGCATATGTAACATGCACGAAAAAGAAGACGTAAGGCATTTTCTAGGAAGTTGCCCTATTTTAAAAGAGATACGATTCCTGCACTTCCACCGTACATCAATCGCAGAGGAAGACATTGCCCGTATTCTTAACGGGGAAAACTGGATGGCTTTATCGTCTTACATACGTGATGCACAACGGTATCGGGAAAGGTGCCTTTATGGTGATATCTAATCACAAACGAAGGTCTGGAGTGTCGACTTCTTGATGAAAAAACTACTATCTCGTGACGAGCGGGGAAGATGGGTGGTGTAGTCAAGATGTTCGTGTCTCTTAGTCCATTGCTCATAAGCAGTATTCGATTTTTTTTTCTTCTTAAATGGATTAATCAACAGACGGTAAATAAACCATTGTTGAGTTATATTTGTGTTATTGATAGATTCAAAGCCAGGTTTATTTATTTATTTATATATATAAACGTATCAATCAATAAAACCCCCCAACTACTTTAACCCTTAGCCAGATTTTTTTAGCTGTTTGGCCAAAAATCGAGTTGGCAGGCCATGCTCATTCTCAGGGCGCATTTGTGGTGTCTCCGTCCCCGGTCTGAGAATGTGCTCTGAGAATTTTCTGCAGCGCATTTTCTGAGCTATGTAATTAGATGGGCTCAGTTTTGCAATGGTGGAAATTGACTTCACAGTGCTACAAACTTCACAGATGTGCAAAAACCTGGAAAAAGACCTAGCTTATGACGTAGAGCAGGTCTCATATAGCACTTCCTCATACATGGTTTTCCTTGGGGAGCCCCAAAATCTGAAGATATGGCCCAAAAACCGTTTAGTGCTCATATTGCTCACTTAGCTTAAAAAACTCACTAATGGACCATCTGATTTTAAATAAACTGGTTGATTCCGATACCGACAAGCGGGATCTAGTATACTAAAATTCATGGTTACAGAATTGTAACACGATGGCTGATAAATGAAAGTAATACATCTGGCATTTTGTCCTTACTTTTGAAAAATTATACATTCTCCACCACTCCACCAAAAACATTTTGGAAATAGCTATATAATAATGTAATAATATTATATTTATGAAATAGGCTCAGGTAACGAAGTAAATCTCCTAAGCGTCTACATCATAACAGTGATCCAGTTAATCAAATTAATATTAGTTTAACCAGAATAAAAAGATTTTAACACATAAAGATAGCCTTAGTTTTTGCTGGTAATATTAATGGCTTCTGCAGTATTCTTTCGGATCGCTGGCGAACTTAGGGAAATATTGTAATTTTCGGTAAATCAGTATGAGTATTTTTGTGTAAGTTTTCTTTTATGAGGAAACATTTTTTCTAATATTGAGAATTTATTTTAATATTTTATTTAAGTAGAGTTTCGACTTCATATGTAACTTTTGATATGAGATTTATTTAACTCGAAAGCATACGGAAATTTTGTAGCATATGCGCTTTTGACAGCGCACCAATCATCAAAAATATATTGCCGAGAAAGCTGATACTGAAAAGATGTTCCTGTAGTAATATTATGCAAAAAGACTATTTAAAAACAAGAAAGAAAGTCGGTCAATGCCCGACTCTAACGTACTCTGTACCAACAAAATTAAACGCTCAGCATGAATTTTGATGCTGCAGTAGAAACTGAAAGCAGCGGCGCTACTGCGCTGCAGTAGCGAACAGACTTTTGATCATAACTCGCCAACCGTTCATCCGATCTTCACTATTGAAAATAAACTTGATCTGCCTGCAGACATAAGAAGAATATGTCCAATACATGTCAAACCAATATCTCCGTACGTTTGTAAAGAAAGACAGACTGACGGACAGACGGACAAACGGACATGACTCTGCTGTTTATGCTGATCAAGAATATATATATAAGGTTGTCTTGCGGTATTTTTATTTATTGTTCATAAAATTGGTTATAATAATGCGATTTAAGTCAAATATGCGCCGTTTTGTTCGATGACGAGTTCCCAACGAGATGCCAACTTCATAATGCCCCTCTTATAGAAGCTCGCTTCCCTATTGTCAAAAAACTCGGAGAGCCAATTTTCACAGGACTCTCTTGTGGCCAACTTCCGACTACCAAGCTCGTTCGCCATGGACAGAAATAGGTGGTAATCACTTGGTGCGAGATCCGGACTATACGGTGGATGCAAAAGAACCTCCCATCCGAGCTCCCGGAGCTTCTGGCGCGTCACCAAAGATGTGTGTGGCCTGGCGTTGTCCTGATGGAAGACAATTCGGCCTCTGTTGATCAAAGATGGCCTCTTCTGCATGAGTACTGCATTCAAGCGGTCCAGTTGTTGGCAGTACAGGTCCGAATTGAGCGTTTGGCCATAGGGGAGCAGCTCATAGTGGATGATTCCCTGCCAATCCCACCAAACACACAGAAGAACCTTCCTGGCCGTCAATCCAGGCTTGGCCACCGTCTGGGCAGCTTCACCGCTTTTCGACCACGACCGTTTGCGCTTAACGTTGTCGTAAGTGATCCACTTTTCATCGCCAGTCACCATCCGCTTCAAAAACGGGTCGATTTTGTTGCGATTCAGAAGCGATTCGCATGCATCCATACGGTCCAAAATGTTTTTTTGCGTCAAGTCGTGTGGCACCCATACATCGAGCTTCTTTTTGAATCCAAGCTTCTTCAAATGGTTTATAACGGTTTGATGACTCATGCCCAGCTCTTGGCCGATGCTACGGCTGCTACTATGCCGGTCTCTTTCGATCAATTCAGCGATTTTATCGCAATTTTCGACGACAGGCCTTCCGGACCGTGGCGCATCTTCGATCACCTCTGCACCAGAACGAAAACGTTGAAACCATCGTTGTGCGGTGGAAATGGAAACTGTATCGGGTCCATAAACTGCACAAATTTTATTGGCAGCATGAGATGCATTTTTGCCTTTATCGTAGTAGTACTGTAAAATATGCCGTATTTTCTCATTATTTTGCTCCATGTTTGCGACGCTATAACTCACGAACGACTAAAAACAAACAATGTGACGATGTGACGAATACAACTAGAACTACGCGCTTGCAAAGACAAGCTTGCGGAAATACTGCAAGACTTTTTTGACAACCTTATACTTTATAGGGTCGTAGATGCTTCCTTCTAGCTGTAACATACTTATGCACAAACTTATAATACTCTATGTACATACGGTACAGAGTATAATTATCAGTCATGCTCCCATTTTCGCTTTCGCAAAAACTTTGCGATTTGATCACAAAATCGTAAAAGTTGGTGCTCCGACATTCGGAAATCGCAAAGTTTTGCAGTTTTTAAACCGGCGACATCTGAGTCCGTGAAATGAAAAGTAAATGCAAAATATAGGTTGATGCACAAACAGACAGCCCACGGAACTATTTTTATTCAGTTCTTTAATCTATTTAGATTTGTCTTACGGACTCATCCACTCAATTCGCATTGAGGCAATATATTAAACAATTTATTTAATAGAGATACACAAAATTGAGCGTGATTGAAAACTGCTCACAATAACAACAATTTGCGATTTGGCCATGGTATATATCGATAAATGACTATCGATAGCATGACTAGTGGCGCTCATCAGCTGTTTTTGTTTTGTGAAATGACACAAAACAAGTTGGGAATGGAACATTATCGATGACAAAAACTGGCGAGTTTCGGAGCGCTCTAAACTAAAATCGTACGAATTTGCTGAAATTGCAATTCGCAAAAATTAATTGAAAACCGGAGCATGGCTGTAAATAAAACATTAAAAAGCAAAACAAACAAATTGCAGTACCTACGAATACACTGCAGACAATTCGACAAGCAAAACCGAAGAGAGCAACAAGAGAACACCGACAAATGTACCGTTTCACAGAACAAAATCGATTGAAACAGAGACATTCTATGACCCATTACATATAAGCGTGCTAACAATATTATTGCAAGCTATTGTGTCGTAGTGTTTATTACATTAGACAATTTAATTCTTCGTTAGACAAATTTTGTTTAGATGAATTTGAGAACTGTTTGTCGATGATATTAGCGTATTTCTGAGCAAACATCGGCTAGCTAGTATTCTTTTACAAATGTACTTACAGATAAACCTTTGAGTTGACATAAATTCCCCTAATAGTATACTTCTGTGCCTGGGAAATTGAAATTATATTTTAAAGGGTGATTTTTTAAGAGCTATAGGAAAGTTTTTCAAAAAAAATCACATAAAATTCAGAAAAATGCATAAAATCTTTATTTGAATCGATAGTACGGTCCATATAATTTAATGTTTGAAGATTATTTCATGCAAATGTTGACCGTGACTGCGCCTCAAATGGTCCATCCGCTTAGTCCAATTTTCTCATACTCTTTCCAACATTTCGGCCGGTATCTCACGAATAAATGCTTCAATGTTGTCTTCCAATGCGTCAATTAAAGCGGGCTTGTCTGTATAGACATGAGCTTTAACATAGCCCCACAAAAAATTGTCTAAAGGCGTTAAATCGCACGATCTAGGCGGCCAATTGACCGGTCCCGAACGTGAAATAAAATGTTCACCGAACTGTGACTTTTTCTGGATGCATTGGTAGCTCTTGCAATGCTTCTGGCTGATATTCACTCTAAAATCGACAACTCTGCTTATTTACGTACCCATTGAGCAAAAATGAACTTCGTCGCTGAACACAATTTTTCGCGCGATGAACTTTCTTAACAGAGCACGCATTTTGATAATAAAATTCAATAATTTGCAAGCGTTGTTCGTTTGTAAGACGATTCATGGTTAAATTATAGACCAAACTGAAGATGTTTGACAGTGAAACAAAACACGAAACGCGTGAGCTGTTTAAACCAGTGTTGCCAAAAAGATAATAGCTAAAAAATCACCCTTTACAAATGATAAAACTACCCTATTTCCACCAAAGAAATGAAACATCATTTCTGCCTTACGTTTTTCCACTTCATTTTTCCTTTTATATCGCGTCATTTCTTAAAACTGATGACATTCGCCCCGAGTGGATTTGGTATTTTTTCGACATTCTCTAAGTGCCACTAGTGTCGTCTGAATAATCAAAATACCAGAGACACATTGGTGCCCTCAGGTTGTGGGCGTCATTTTCCAGCTCTACGATTGTTCAATCCCTTGCCTATTCTACCAAAGCGGGTTTATAATTATCCAAAAGCAATTTCCATTACTTTTTTTTACCTCGGACAGGGCGTGGTTAAATGTTTTAAAATCTTTATTGAACTGAAGGTTTGCTTACCTAGCTTGCTGATTAACTAGGCATATTAAAGCAGCATTTATTTTAATATAACCTTCTTTACAATTACAAACCCATCAGCCAAATAATAATCAACAAAATCAAAGCATCGGCTGGTTTTCAACAAAATTATTTTTTTTCAATGAAAACGACAAAATTTTCCAGAAATGAAAATGATAGAAATGATGCCCAGTGGAAAGGGGCTAAAATAATATATATTTTCGAACATGTTGCGCGATTTCTGTAACAATAACTTCTCTTTCCGAATGGTATTACTAGGTTAATATTTAATGGACTAGAGTGCCTTTCATTGGTTCAAATGAGGGACCTGATGGTAGTTACTTTGCATTTTTACTAGGCTTGGTCCTCATTGGTATTTTTTTTTCGCGATTTAATGATTCTTCAGTCGCATTAAAGATTTTATATTGGTCACCATTAATCTTTCATGGAATTGTTGGGCATTAAAATATTAATGCCATCAAGTATTCGCATCTAGCTCAAATGTGGTCTTGAAAAGCAGTTTCATAAGTTTTTTCTTAAATGTGGTATTAAAAAGCAGCTTCCTAAGCTTTTTCCGGTTATGTTATCGAAGAGAGCCGTCGACTGAGAATAACGCGAATGCATTAGATCTATCATGTTATTGCAATTGAATGTCAGTAAGATTAATTGCATTATTACTGTCTGTAGCCTCTTTAGTCGTTTTTGCGATTTAATGATTCGTTGGACACGATACAATAACTTGAAGAATTCCCATCGTTCATGAAGAAGTGTACCCAGGCCCGTAGAGAGGAATTACGGGCCGGGAAAAAAATTCGCGGGCCCCCATTTAATAAGAAATATTTTTCAACATAACTAAAATCATGTTGAGTTTTGTTAATGGCTAGATACATATATAATGTATATATACAGATGAGCAATAGGTATTCTGTTTCAATACAAAGGCATGGAAAAAGGATTAATTTTCAAGTTTTCGTCTAAATCGCGGTTAGTTGTTCTCCAATGAAATTCGCTTTTCGCGCTTTCGCAAAGGCAAAGGATTCGATTATTACGCTGAAATCCAACTGCTTCTCTTGCTTGAAGGACGACGTTTCTCTCATTGATAGCACTTAAAATTTTGCACCAAACCGACGACATCAAGATACATTCGAACGAATTCATGTATTTTTGAATACCGTAGATATCCCGGAGAGTCTCCTCTGTCAAATTGAGTTCCTTCAGTTCGTCAAGTGCATATTGTATTCCAGAAAGTTGTATTCAACTCTTGCAGACCATCGCGTACCGGACAAATTGTGAAGGGAAAAGGGAATTTTCTTTTGAAGGAGTTCCCATCGTTGTGGGCTTCCACTGAATATGTTATAACATTTCTGAATGACTCCGAAAAATGTTATAGCTTTTGGACAACATTCAGAGGAATCGACACCACAAAGGTTCAGGCTGTGAGCTCCGCACGGTGAATAGACAGCGTATGTATTTTCTTCACAAATGATGCTTTGAGCCCCCTGACCACTCATGTTTCTTGCGTTGTCATATCCTTGTCCCCGGCAGTCGGTCAATGGAATATAATATTTGCCCAACGTTTCTCGGATCAGGTTCGCGATATCTTGTCCAGTCGGCAGCGACTGCGCTGTCGATCGGAGCAATCGATAAGCCGCTTATCGTCAGCTGTTGGTGATCGAGCGGCCTGTGCTCAGATAGTGCATCATCGATAGGGATGGATATGGCGGGCTTCGGCTGTCGATTTGAGTGAGCGCGCGTAGTTTAAATCATGTATTATGAAGAAATGAAAAAATAACACTAAATGCGCCACTTGCGGCTTTTGATAGTCATGATTTTTTTTCATGTTGTAGAATACATAGTTTATTTAAGTTTTCGCCAAAAATCCGGGCCCGCCTCAGAAGTCCGGGCCCGCACCTTGCTGCGATTCGAACTCGGGCAATCCAATGATCGCACGTTAACAAATTATTACCAAATCCTCTACTCAATCTGTCGACCTTCTCTCTGTTTGACTAGACAGATAAGAAACTTGCCAAAATGTTTTCAGGGAGGGCCCATAACATGATATGCATGTGCATGGAACATAAGCTAAATAAAAAGAAATGGTACTGCAGCAGTAAATATGTATAATTCTTGACTTAACCGGGGACTATCCTAGCTCCACAGGGTAGCAGCAATCGAATAGGATTCAAAATCTTAATTCAAAATTGTGAGACATTACATTAGAGCGTACCTGCCTTGTATGAAAAACAATTTGTTTTCTAGTTCTATGAGGCGCATAGCTCCAAAAATTCAGAATATTTTATAGAGAATTTAACGAAAATCCAAAATCAGAAATCTTAAGGTTTAATGGTGCCGATGAGGCTTTAAAGTTTCCAATTTCCCCGTAATTTATTTTTGAATTATCTATGTAGGCAGATACCTTTTACCAAAATGTCTGAAAAAATATTCAAGTACTTCATAAATTGTGAAGGGAGGACACCAAATTAATGATTCTTCCGAATGTAAAACACTTCGAATTTTCTCTTATAATTACTTCTTTTTTGTCTTCGTTGAGTACTTTGAACAAAACCCCATACACGCAGATTAGATTCTGACAAAATTCTATTAACGATATTAACTTCTGTAAATTCCAATAGATATGCAATCTAAACAACTTTCTTTAGCCATATACTCATTCAATTTTTTACCTTTTATGAGAAATTTAAAAGAGATTATCTGGTTGGGTTTGTGATATATGCCCTCGTCATAGAAAATCTCATATTAATAGGAGTCTTCCGTGCAGTGCTGTTTTATGGTTAAGAGCTTAAGCTAGACCAATTTATCGCTGGTCATTAAACACAACTGAAACAAAATTATATTAGGGTTTAATTTATAATAAGTATAGTTATATTGTATAATAAAATGAACATAAATAAAATTCATTATGGTTTCTCAAACTTCGTCAGGTCGTCAATCTAACGTCTTAAAATAGTTCCACGTTGAAATGACAGTTCTTTCCTCGTTCTTTTGTTCTTAATTTGAAGATTTGTTAACTTCTAAAAAAGGGAAGTGCATGTGGGCAAGGCAAACATCTTCAAGATCTAAATACTGCCGACATCTTTTAAATACTAAACCAGCTCATCCCTGAAGATACCGGTAGGCACCCCAAAAAATTACAAAATGCAGTTAGTTTAGTCTTGAACTGAATAACGAATCGAGTTTCAAGGGCGATACGGTGCCACCGCTGGTATAAATAGATGTTCTATAAAGTGTCATTTTTGGATCGTTTTCCAAGAAGTGCATCACTGTAATATAGTTGGATAGCTGCTTGTTAGCAACAAAGCAAGGACGTGTACTGTTGAACAGTATTTTCCCAAATCCATGGCAGATCCCAGATTAAATGACACATCACGACGCCCTTCTACATTTTGCATGGAAGCAAATCCCAATTCTTGGTGCCCTCCGATTGTGTTGCTAGCTTTACAATTTGTGAAATATTTGAATATTTTTTTCGACAGTTTATTAAAGGTCTCTGCCTACATTGAGAATTCAAAAATAAATTTTGGGGAATTTGGAAACTTTGAAGCCTCATCTACTCATTAGATACCTTAAGATATCTTATTTTGGATTTTCGTTAAATTCTCTATAAAATATTGTGAGTTTTTTTGAGCTAAGCGCCTCAAAGAATCTAAAACTTTTAAAATCGTATGGAGAAAAGTACGCCCTAATGCACATTTATGTAAAATTGCTAAAAGTGGTAAAATCAAAACCATTTTAAAGAGTCATCAATGCACAGCATTCTAACTGCAATCGGTGTTTGAATTGTCTTCCTCGAAAACCACTTCTATATTTGTCCCGTGCGAGCGCCTTGTTTTTTTTTCTTGCAATTATCTCAAAATAAGTGAATCAAGTCAAGCCAGTAAAGCCCATTTCGAATGTTCCAAACATTAATTAGCGGAATACAATTTTGGGCAGGCATATCATTCGAAGATAGTTTTGTGAAAAAGGCAGAGTGATTCCATAACCAGTTAGAGGCTAAAAGATTAAATGTTATTCACTGTTACTAAAATACTTTCATTTTTAACAAAATTGTGTAGCTGTTTAAGTGATAGAGGGGTGTGTTGACGTGAGGATACGCGGATAATCCTTAATTAATCTTTTAAATAACGACCCACAAAATAAATGGTGTGAAGTAATAACACGTTTAACCACACGATCTCGAACTTGGCTCGAAATTCTGAACGCAATGCAAGGCTTTAAGAACAGACAAAATCTTTGTCTGAAGTCGAGCTAATAACCATCAGTATTTATTATTTTTCATGTGGTGGGATTTTGCCTGGTTTGTATTGCATTATATTCGTATGGAATTAATGTTTGAAAGCAACAAGCCGCCAATTTATTGAAGGCTAACACACTAATTTGAGTAGCTGAGTTGTGTTTACCCTGAGGATGTATAGTTGTATGTATGTATGTGTATATAGATTGGTGAAGCTGAAGTGCATCTTTTATGTTTCTACCTGTAAACATAATATGCTAAAACAAGATGCCCAGTTGGAATTTGGCAAATATAAATTGCCATCTTATAAGTGATTGCTTTTGCAGGTGATGCACATATCAAATGCGTTTATTCAAGGAGTTGAGAAAAGGTCTCTACGGGGGGTTTCTTTTTCAGGATATGAAATAGCACAAGCACTAAATAGAAATAGAAATTTAGAAAAATTGAAATAAACGGGACGCAGTAAGGAAAAAACATAAGTGGTTTTTTTTTTAAATATTTGTATCGAAGCAGTTCTCAACATTAAATGAATTTGTGATTGGCCATAATGTGGAAAGTTTTACAGATAGGAAGTTTTTTTGTTTACATAAAGTTACATAGTACTTAAAGAAAATGAAGTTGTCAGCTTATTAGTTTTTTCGACTTACCATTATATCTTTGTGGCCACTCATTAGATCGGTGCGAAATTTGACACATTATAGAAAAAAAGACCGACAAGCCATTGAAATAAAAATCTTAAACCATAAAATAGCTCGACTTATGCCTCATTGCATAAGATTTTACTTGGCAGCTCTAGATATCGTTTCTTTTTCAAAGCTAATTGATGCTTATTCTAACATCTTGAGTAGTTATTATAATATTACATGATTTAATTTGATAAACTTTTTTCTCCCAGACATATTTATGTCTTCTAGACGTATCTAGTAACTTGGATTATCTATCGATTCGTCATTTTCAAGATATGAGCAAAAGAAAGTTCACTGTAGCAGCATAGCAGCAATGCTCTTGCTTATGGGAAAGAGGTGTAGTGGGATAGGTGTGAAAGGGTTAGCTATACCCCTAGTTTTTTCAAAAACTTTATAAAGTATTCTTCACCGTGTATGTCACTTCTAAGGTACCCAGTTTCGGAACTAAATTAAAGACTGCAACACAGCAACAATAATTTAAATCTTGTTTGTTTCGGAAGCATTTTCTAAAGTATTTATATTCTTGATCACCATCAATAGCCGATTCGATGTAGCCATGTTCGTCTGTCTGTTTGTCTGATTGTATGTTAGAGTCAATAGATTTGGGGCGAAAAATCCATTACCGAAAATACAGGTATAGTCTTAATCTTTCAGTTTCCATTTTGCTTTTTAAATTACATGTACGTGTACGTTGTACGTACACAGAAAAAAACAAGAAAGAAAGTCGGTCAAGCCCGACTATAACATACTCTGTACCAACAAAATTATACCTTCAGCATAAATTTTGATCCTGCAGTGGCAGCTGAAAGCAGCGCTGCTACTGCTCTGCAGCAGCGAACAGTCTTTTGATCATAACTCGACAACCGTTCTTCTGATCTTCATCATTCCTTTGGCGGATCGATAAGTTATTTTACTATTACTAAATGTGTCTAAAAGGAACGAACCATCTATCTTTAAAACTGTGGGAGATATGACTTTTTTCCCAATTGCGGGGCGGGAGGGGCGTTTCCAAAATTGAAAACAAACTTGACCAGCCTGCAGACATAAGAAGCATCTTTTTAAAAAAAGCTCCTGGAAATGCTTTCATCGTTAGAGTTTCCGTATTCGTACTTGAAATATAGTTTACTCTTAGTCCACCTTCTTTTAAAAACGCATCCTGTATTCTATTCTTTCTGATCGTTTCCTTATTCTTATTTGGTGTATTTTCATCAAATTGTTCCTCCTCTTGTGGAAGGGTTCACGCCAATCCTTGCGTGCAATGGTGAGATTTCATATTCATAATTTTCCTCGTTTTGTAGAATCGTTTAAATTTCCGAAGTTCTTTTGCATCTCCTTGCAAACCCGGCTTGACAATGTTGATATGGTATTCGTCAGTTTGTTTACGATTTTTCGTCAACCATGGTCAGATGGAGCTCGTAACTACATTCAATATATTTTCCTTCTCTGAATTTTCAGCTCTGTGGGCTTAATCTTGTTTATTTTTCTTGAATATCCGGCGTTTCTCTTGCTAATTGAAACATTGTTGGTTGGCATTAATTCTCTGATGGTCACTATGGTCAAAAAGTTCGAAAATTGTGCATAAAGTATTTATTTTTTTATTCTAATAACTCAAAATTTAATGTGATTTCCAATGATGCATACTCAAGAGAACATAGAACTGTTCCGAAAAATTTTTTAGAGCGTGCGGTTTGAAATTACCGCGCAAACAAAGTCAGCTTACTAAATGCATGCCTGACCTATCGAAATACAACCGTGAATGTCGATGAACTTTGCGCGTTTGTTGTGGCTTTTTATTTAGATCGAAGACAATTTGGAAGAATGGCAAATAATCGTACAGGTATGTAGATTCAACGTTGTATAGTATGTTAGTTTTTATATGTTCTGTATGTTTTGTCGTGTATCGTCTATTGTTGTTGGAGTATTTTTACAGCTAAATTTAACAAATCTAATTGAGTTCTGTGGTGTGTGACTTATTTGCCGAGCGCGCTTGCGAGCAACTAAAGCTGGTATGTTTTTCGTAAAAGTATATAGAATACGATGTTAATAATATTCTTTGCCCGTTTTTGACCGATTTCGAAAAAAATGACATATTGCAGTCGTACTATATATGAGTTTCGCCGCTTAACACTGCTCTAGGTTTGGGACAACAATGGACGCGACGACTCTGCCGTAACGAAGTGGATGTTGGAGAAAATGAAAATAAGTCAACTCAGCAACTCACACGTTGATCAAATTGAGCAAAAGTTTGCAGTTTTATCACACATATTAAGCAGTATTTACCTAAATGCAACCGTATTTGTCAAGGTTTAAAGTTACTCACTCAAGGTGGCTTTCGCAGGCGATTATTATAACCTTGGATGAAGAGCTTACGGATCCATCTCCCTCTAAAATGGGTAGACCAACGCTAAGCTATACACAGGCTGGAATGCGTTTGAAACATAAATTAGCAAGTTATCTTGCATCGGACACTGACTTTTCAATGCAGTACTTATTACATGGAAACACGGCTAGAAGAGCATTCGCGAATTACCAATTATTTTCCTCAATTACAAGCTTTGATCAAAACATTTTATACAATTTGTATGTAGTTTTGATCACTATTTCAAGCGAGCATTCTGTTGATGTTGATAAATTCAAAGCATTTTGTGAGGATTCATTTTTATTATGTGTTAATACTTATCCTTGGTATCTAATGTCACCGACGGTACATAAAATTTTAATACACGGCTGGCAAATAATAAACTATTCTTTGGTTCCGGTTGGATGTTTAGGAGAAAATGCTTCAGAAGCAAGGAACAAGTACTATAAAAACGATAGGAAGTCACATGCCGCTTAAACAATATGACTGATGTTTTTAATAGAGCTATGGATTCTTCTGATTCATTAATATCCAGTATTTGCTTAAATGAAAGGCAAAAGAAATTTAAGAAAAAACCCCTGCCGGCAGAAGTAATAAATCTTTAAAAATGCTCACCTCCCCCGAACTATGAAACAATAACGTCAGAAATAGAAAATTAAGATTTGTACTCCGCTGATGATTATGATGATTATCTAGAAATTGACTTATATGATGAAGAAGATTAAACCTATCTGTAAATATAATTATAAATAAATAGCAAACATAATTTTTTTTTTACTTGGGTGTGGGCGGATTGGTTGAAGGAGTAGTTTTATTGCAAAACAAAAATAAACAGAAATTCTATATTGTGTATTTTAAATTTTTGTGCCAAATTTGAACGCTCTAGCTTTAGAATTAAACTTTATGCAAAAATTTCGGACTTTTTGCAAACAGTGCAGTGTACGGGAAAATGAAATTTTAACCTCAAAGCAACAACAGATGCCATAAACATATTTCAGTCCGCTATTGTGGCGTCATCGAAAGATATCCATTGCTTATAAATGCTTTGTCCAGATGATTCATCGCTACCCCATTTACCATATCATTTTCAGGAAGACTCGAAATATTCTTGTATCCGAGTAAAATGTCGGCTCCGTGTCGCAATAAATATGCCCAAGCTTACCTATTTTACATCTAGCAGTTAAAGTGGCAGCTAGAAGCAGCTGAACCATTTTTACTTATATGAAGGTACTAGCTGAATACCCGGCGTCGCCCGGCTCCTTTGCATTGTGAGAAAATGAAAGTTTTAACTGTAACTAATTTGCGGCTTTTTTGACAGTTCACCTCCTATTAACCAGTCTACAATTGCCGTCTATGAAAAATTCATAATAATATAAGCTCAAATGAAAAATATCAAAATTCAGCCGTTCAATCTGCATCGTCCATTTACCCACGGCTGGATTTTAATATAAACTTTAAGCGCTTTCATAGATATACAGATGATTATTTTAGAAATTTCGCTGATTTTTGTACCGTAGAAATATGTATGTACTATTTTGCAACAGAGAATACGAAAAAAATTATTTGCTTCAAAATAAAATTTTGGGTGGTAAATTTTTTTTGGAAACACCCATATGTATGTATAGATAATCAAAAAACAAATTTTAGAAGTAAATGCCAATATATAAAAAATTATAAATGTTTTTATTTTTCATCAAAAATTTAGTAGTTGGTAAATAACGATTTTCCTGGCATCCATTAGTAGAGTACGAGAATGCAACCAAAATAGGCACACGGCTCATTGCAGCACATGCAACACGTTCTAGCACACCTCGCAAGCTGAATGTCGAAGTTGCAATCACAACAAAAATCCGAAACCATACAGCAAAACTCACCAACCTGCTCTGGAAAATCCCCCTTGCCCTTTTGGTGTATGCGAACAGTGAAAGAATGTTGCACACTCAATGAGTACGCTTGCCACGGAAATTTTCGGGCACGCCGTGTTCACCCGAAAGCAT
Source organism: Lordiphosa fenestrarum (assembly GCA_035044985.1). NCBI lineage: Eukaryota > Metazoa > Arthropoda > Insecta > Diptera > Drosophilidae > Lordiphosa > Lordiphosa fenestrarum. Next base: position 68,791 of record JAWNNO010002888.1, read on the forward strand.
TTTTGGTACAATGAAGAGGGCCGTCGAGCTACTGCACTCTGAAGTCGGGAGCAACGCGGGCTGTTAAGGAACGATACCGGGAGAATAGGAGAGAAGAGAAGCGCCTCTTTAGATTGAAGAATAATGAGCAGGAACCGCTTGCGTGAGGAAGTCGAAGTGCTTTTCGGCATGAGTGAGACTCGAAAGTTCTACCAAAGGATTAGTCAACTAATCTAATGTTTTAGGCCCAGGCTCACACTATGCAAGGACGAGAACGGAAATCTGGTCATAGATCCGCAAGTGGAACTAGACAAATGGAGCAACTATTTCTCCAACCTGCTGGGAGGTGATGACGAACACAATGCCGCCTCGGAAGCAAAATATGGCTCTCAGACTATTAATATAAGTTCCACATAGGTTAGTGTGTTTTCCAACTGTGCCAGAGGACGTGGGTTCGATCCCGAATTTTGACATCTAATCTAATTAATAAGATTTTTTCTTTAAAAATTTATACACCCGGCCACCTTTACTAATTGGTTGGTGCCAGTTGTGAAATAACTAGCCATGAAAAAGCTTATCAAAAACTCTGCCGTTCGGAATCGGCGTCAAACTGTATGTCCCTTTCTCTTGTGCAAAAACTCGAAGCAGACCAGCCGAGAGATTGAGAAAAGCTCGACATTGGCCCCTTTGGGGCTGTACAACAACAAACGTAGGTATAGTAGATTTCCAAAGCCGGATATCTTGAAGCGTGAGTTTCTTCGCGCAAAAGCTAACTACTTAAAAAAAATTAAGCGCCTTACCTTCTATGTTGTATCATTAGGCTGTGTATAGTCTTTTTTTTGCATTTGTGCAGTTAAGCGTAAATTTAGTCTTAGAGTGCAACATGCAGAATGTAAGTGTAAAAAATTCGTTCTGTCTGCTTCTTTTTATCTCAATTTTTGTTTAAAACTTTCGGAAATTTCGGAAGTCTGTTATTTTCGCCTAGCCATATGTGTGTACTCTGTACCAGAGAACTGCATGCGGTGCTGTTTTTTTGACTTTAAGTATACTTATCGAAATTGCGGTATGAGTAAGTAATTTACTCCCACCGCAAAACAACCAACACCGTATACACCGCATCATCGCATTTCAATATCGTACCACCGCCTATTACCGCATTTAAATATCGTAGACACCGCATTAGTACCGAAATGCTTATATATTTACTTTTCCGAAGCATGCTGACAATGTGTGTACTTAGCAAAGTGGGAATGTGTTTGAATCAAGTAACATATTATGGAATGTTTGGGTTCAAAACCCGGGGAGATTTCTTTTTTTACGTGCTAATGAGTGGCCTTATGTGGCTACAAAATTTGTACTCAACAGGTCATCTTCAGCAGCAATTTGCGTCAGCTGTAAAGTAACTAGCCTTGAAACAGATTCTCAATCTTTGCCGTTTAGATTCAGCGATAAGCTGTGGATTTTTTTCTTGTGCGAAAATTAAAATCCTTTTGAGTCAATCTTAGTCGCTTGAGCTTTGCACGTTCGTCTTTCTCTTTCTATGTGATCAAGTTGCTCAGCTTTGAAGTTATCGAGCAAAAATTTTTTACAGAACCTTCTTTTTACTGCAAGCTGATCATAAGTCAAAGCTACCTGTAGCGGATGACTATATATAATATTATAGCTCCTCAGAAAGTGAGTCCTTAAAAATTGTTGCGGTAGTGTTAGGCGTGTTCATTTTATTCAATGGCATTTATATTAAGTGTGACAACTAATTTTTTGATAGGAGTGAAGAAAAATGATGCAGTCCACAGTCTTCGGGCCAAGTCAATTTCTTTTCTCAGTGATAATGTTTCCCGCCAAAGAAAACTTTGAATTGTCGCTTGATTCGTATACATACCCACTGAGCTACGTACACATATTGTCAACAAGTACATATACATTTTGCGTTAGACTTGAAAATGCGGTAGTAATGCGGTCTTTCCGATATTGAAATGCGGTAGTAGGCGGTAATACGACATTGAAATGCGGTAATAGGCGGTAATAGGATATCAAAACTAAAAAGTCAAATTGTAAGCATAAGTAGAATATGATTATTACCCGTCATTAAAATGTGTATGCGGTTGAATTTCGTGTGAAGGTATAAAATATATCAATTCACCTAGTATGTAGTGTATTCGAGGTAAAACAATTGCGATACACCGCTGCAGTTCTCTGCTCTGTACCATAGGTAGAAAGAATACAATGAGCTTGTGCATTCATTTGTAACAGAAGCAAGCATCTTCTTTTCATAGCATTGTCAGGTATGTGCTCAAAATTAGTAGATTCGGACACTTTATCCTCTTCTTCTGGGATGCAAGGTCATTCTGGACCACTCTAAATGTCCTGTCAGATAGGAATGATCTGACCATTAAGAAGAGCTGAGGATTGAGCGTTCCCTTGAGCTTGGCTAGTAAGCCATGCCAGACGCGATCAAATGCCTGTTGGATATCCAAATACGCCGCCACTCCTTGGCGTGGAATCCCTCCAGGACGAAGTTGACCACTCTGTATAGCTAATTTCACATTGAAATTTTATTTATTCTACAATATAGATTTTGTTTTGGAGCGCTTATACAGGCTTGGCCCCTTACTCTGCCTAAAAGGGAAATGGGCATTGCTATGGTCTTGAAATGCTTAGAAAAATATCACAAATGTACCGATTTTTTTCCAAATATATCTTTTTTAAAAATATCGTTATATCGATATATCGGCACAAAAAATATCATATCGGAATAACCCTTATCGTCAATCAAAATTATTGATATATCGATAAAATATCGACAACCCTAATATAGTTAGACGGCCGGACAGACGCACGGACAGACGGACATGGCGGAAATGGCTCGGCTGTTGATGCTGATCAAGAATTTACATATGGGGTCGGAAATGTTTCCTTCTCCCTGTTACATACATTCGCACAACTTCATGATCCCCCTTTTCCCATTTTCAATGGGAACAGGGTATAAAAATAGAAAAAAAGAGTATAAAACCATAATCCATGCCACTGATACATCCACAGTGATTGGGTCTACCTGATTTAAAATCTGCTCAGTTCCCTATGTCACCCTCAGTTTATTAACTAATTTTAATTTTGTGTCCAATAAACACGCAACAGAATATCGCACAGAAAAAAATATCCAATTGGAATGGATAGTTTTTTATATCCTTTTAATGCCCTTGCAGAGGGTATATTAAAATTGTCCAGATGTATGTAGCGCATAGAAGGAAGCATTTTTGACCACATAAAGCAGCATACGGCAGAGCACTTACCAATTTACTCACAAAGAAAAGCCCCAAGCTCGAAGACAAGACAAAATGAAAATGACATTGAAATTGGGTAAGGCAACAACAAAATCACATGAAATTTTTCTTGGTCAGTCAGCAAACACCAATCAAAGAAGAGAATAAAACCGGCTTTTGTTCTAAACACGAAATCGTTTGCATGTGTGTTGTTTTGTATACCTCGCGCCCTACAAGTATACGAAGGATGTAGGATATGGGATATTCAAAAATGGATATTAAAACATTTCCATTCCAAATGGAGACCAAAATCATCCAATTTATATTTTTTAAAGTCCGGGAGCAGCAGAAAGTGTGTACCCAATGTTTAATAGGCCCAAATCTAATGAAAAGAAGACAGAAAGTCGGTCAAGCCCGACTATAGAAAACACTGTACCAACGAAATTATACGGTCAGCATTATGCGCTGCAGCAGCGAACAGTCCTTTGATCCTAACTCGACAACTGTTCATCCGATCTTCACCTTCATCTTTGCCGGATCGATAAGTAATCCTGATTACTAAATATGTCCAGAAGGTACGAACCATCTATCTTTAAAACTGTGGGAGATATGACGCTTTTTCCAAATTGCCAAAATTGAAAATAAACTTGATCTGCCCGCACATATAAGAAGTTTTTAAACCACTATCCCCTACCGTCTATGAGATCTGTGCGTTCAACCGACCCTAAGGATGGTTAGTTCTTTAATTTTGATCTGGATCTGTAAAACATATTTAAGCATTATTTTTAATTGCATTTGCAATTCGGCTATAATGGTATAATAATAAGCATTTTACATATATGCATTTTTTCTTCAGTTCTTTTTTTTACTGGGTGCTCTTTCAAATCAAGTTTATTGGTAAACTGCCGACGTCGCGACGTCGCACAGTGGTACTATTTGAGTTTTTTCGTTGCAAAATTCATAAATTGAACTCAATGAGAAAATCGAATAATTTAAATTGCATATGTTACACACAAAAAACAAGAAAGAAAATCGGTCAAGCCCGACTATTCCATACTCTGTACCAACGAAATTATACGCTCAGCATACATTTTCCTGATGTAAAACTATAAAATATAAAGTTTCACGCAGATTGATGAATGTTTAGAAGTCGCTCAAAAGCCCTAAAGTTGAAAAAAAACATTTTTCTTCCATTTTCTCCATAAAACTAGTTGAAACAACTCTAAAATCTAAAACAGCTACATTTCTTTCAAATTATCGTATTCTATGCAATCTTACCTTTCCAAAATGAGGTTTTACATTTTTGTATGACTCATATTAATCGTTCTATAACTAATAAAAGGCATTAACCACTTTTAATCTCAGTACTAAAGGTACTCAGACGCTGATCGACAAAATGGAAGTCGATCTTCCCCCAACCAACTTTTCCTAAAGTATTTTGGTCCGCTGAGCTCGAAAATCGACATTTAGATTTTTAGAGTTGTTTCAACTAGTTTTATGGAGAAAATGGAAGAAAAATGATTTTTTTCAACTTTAGGGCTGCTGAGCGACCTCTAAACATTCATCAATCTGCGTGAATCTTTATATTTCTTAGTTTTACATCAAATCGAATGATTTTGGACGCTAATATATATATATAAAAATATATCATTTTCCCATACTTGTTTACTTCCAAACACCACCAAAGTCTGAAGTTATGGCCCATAAACCGCTCTTTGATTTTTTTTTCATTATACCTGCTAAGTCGATATAGCCATGTCCGTCTGTTTCTATCCTATCTCCTCCGTCAGTTTTATAGCTATCGCCACCAAACTTTGCACGAAGTCTTCTGGTACAAATACGCTGCACATTTGTCGGAACCAGCCGGATCGGATGACTATAACGAAAAACTAGTTCTATTGAGAAACATTTTTTTGTTTTTAATGCAACCGTCTCCAAACTCCAAACCGTATTTACTAGTTTTCAATGCTTCTCCATAACTCTGCCAAATTTGGTCGAAATCGGACATTTATATGGTATAGCTCTCATACAAAAGTAGAGTCAGAAAAGTAGTCTTATTGGGAAAACTTGTTTGTTATTAGTGGACATGTGCTTCAAATTAGTTAAAAAACGTACTGCAAGGGTATACAAACTTCGGCCAAGCCGAAGTTCACTTTCCTTTATTTTTTTTTTAATGTTATTGGACTTTCTTAACGAATATTTGTTGGAAACATTATTCGGAAAATGTTAATCTTGGTCCAGAAGTAAATATATTGCTGCCTGTTGCCAAACAAATCATGGCACATTTTGACGGTCACATCTGTTAAAGCACACACTAATATGAACGCAGACATGGAAAAAATACTAAATAGTCTATGTGTACTTAGAAATACACGAATAACTTCGTCAGACGGTAACCAAATAGAAACAACATCTGTTCTACGGAGAATTAAATGGGCTTTTATAATAAAACTTAAAAGAAAATCACATAGAATAAAATAGTAAAACCAGTGAAGGCCAAAGTGGAAATTTAAAAAGAGAACACTGAAAACGCCAGATCTGTATACCGCATTTCTCAGCCCTAGATTTAAATCAATTAAGCCAGTGTAATATTTTAAGTTCCTCTCGTCGCTATAGAAATTGCCAAGGTTATATAAATCAGACTGTCTATGCGTGAGTAATTTCAATTTAAAAAAAACATAAAAGTCGGTTTTTTAGACCATAACTTCCGATTTTGGGGGTGTTAGGAAGGAATCAAGGATGAGAAAATGCTATACTCGATGTATACCTAAAGTATGAAATAAGTGCTTACTTCAAAGTTAAGATTTGGAAAATAAATAAATTAATGGTTAATAAAAATGTTTTTTTTTTAAATTTTTTCAAAATATTGACTACAAAAGGTTTATCTAAAAGACTAATCAATTCTGAACAATAATTATTTTCGAAATTCTTTTCGTGTCATGCCAAAGAGATGAAATAAGTGGATCGGGAGCTGCTGCCCACTTGTTGAAGAGGTCCTCATTTTGCATCACTCCGGCAGTCAAAACATTTTTCGGGTATCCGGGTATAGTGTCAGCTACGTGACGCAATAAAGATTCCTGTGGATTCTCATATTTTTTTTTGTAAATTTCTAGGTAAATAAACAAGGCCAAAGCTTCTTCGGAACCTAAGTTTTCAAGGTGTGCGCTTAGGTGCGTGAGAATGCTTTCCTCAATTCTTGTTAGTCGCAGTGGGCTTGCATACGTTTTTATTATTCTGTGTATATTTAATTGACAGCGCTTCCGATAAATGTTCCGTGGTCAAATCATTGGTGGTATATCTAGTACATTCTGTTACCAGATAAGTACCCTATTGGTTAAGGGTTATGATTAGTTTCCTAAACATGTACCTGTTACCTGTACTTAGATCGAATTATGAAATTTTTAATACTATGCACGTGTCCGAATACGATTTGTGCCTATTTGTAGTGACCATAAGTACCAGGGATGCATGCCAGTAAATTTCAGGAACCTTGCCTCCTTTAACTATTTTGCATCTAGCAGTCATAGGGGCAGCTAGAAGCAGCTGGAACCTTTTTAATTGGGTAATGGAGTAATCAAAGAATGCATTTTGGAAGTATGGCAACTATAAAGATCTGTAAAGATCTGTTTTTTTTATTTTTCATCAAGTTAAAAAACCGTAAACAAATTGATAGTATTTTCGTAGCGATTTACCTGGATAAACAGTAAAGTAGTTATTAGTTTTTTTTATTTTTCATCAAGTTGAAAAACAGTAAACAAATTGATAGATTTTTTGTAGCGATTTACCTGGATAAACACAGAGTAAACAGTAATTTTTTGGATTGTATACTTAATAAATACACTAATCAATAGAAACAAAAGTGAAAACGATTCGCTACCTAGTTTTTGTGATATTATTCCTGAAATCGGACTAAATTACCTAAAAATATTGTGTTTTTATTAACGCTGGAAATCGGTCAACTTTCAAGGGATATGTCTTCTCAACTAAAAATCTGATTTTAGCATATTTGAAATCGGTGAGCAATTTCATTTAAGTCGAGTTTATTCAATATTTTGTAAGGGCTCATGAATTTTTTGATTTTGTGCAACCTCGTTGTTTTTACTACAGGCGCCACTGTGCGTCGACGAGGTGAGAAAGAACATCGTCAACTCTTTCCTTTAGCTTTATCATTCACAATGTAAGGCATTCAAGAAATCGACTCCAGTCGTATGCACGACCATGAGTTAATCTTTATCACTACCACAGGTACAATCAAAGTGAATGATTAATCAGCGACCTAGTCCAGCGTGTTTTCTTGTTTCATTTCACATTGAATCGAAATCAAATTAAAGTTAGTTGTATTTTTCTCTTGTGTGTATGCGTAGACGAAGGCGGAACACATTGTATATTTTGCAATTTGAACAGCCGCATGTTGCGGCATCCAGTCTTTAAAGTTCGAAAGTGTGTGGTGTGTGTGATGTTATACGTATAATAAGAGGTGTGCTCAGACATCAGGCTAACAAACAGGCCGCTCACAAGCATCATACACTAAAATCACTTCGATGGAAGCCATAATGGCTTGAACTTCTTTCTACGAACCGAGAAATGACTACCAATTTGAAAATGCCGCTTTTGACTTGCGAGACATAGTGGCGATGGCCTGCTGCTCGATCATGAAACAATATTTGATGATGCAGCACGAGAAGTTGTTCTGAGCAAGACGCAGCATGTTTTGATTGGGGTATAAACATGTATGCTGCTGTAAGGACTAAGCTAAACAGTAGAAAAAATTCAAAATATGTTTAGCTGTAGGTGACCACGATAAAATGAATAAAAGGTAGTGCAAGTAATTGCTCTATATCGCATGCGCATTACTTTGTGAGTCTGTGACGTCATATCACAGATGAATCTAACGTTGGGGGTGTTGGGAATTAAAATTTGTAGTTTTACTATAATTTGATTAAATTGTTGCTAAAGTTTTAGTTCACTTTCTTTTTGGTTACAGCATAATACATTGTAATAAATGTCAAAAAATTAAAAATTGTGAGCCTCAAACGTCACAAAGAAACTATTTTTTGGACCAGCTTACCATTGCACCACCTTCTAGTTATTGTATCACAGTAGGTGACAGCAATTAATAGAGCACTTTACGATAAAGCATAAATGTATCAGTGATTCCCCAAATTATAAAATTATAAAATTTGGTACGCTGGATGAGCAACTACACTCTGTACCAAAGGAACAAAGAATACAGCGAGTGTCTGCAAACGCTCGCAGAAGAAGGCACTAATAGAATAGAAGAAGTTACTAATAGTGACAGCACTATTAGTATATCTATTAAAGATCAGCATCCGACCGTTGTTGTTGCTGTAAAATTGCATTGTACGACAAGAATTGTGCTTAGATGTTATTAGTGGGATTCTGGAATGAGATTTTGCTAAGAAAATATAAGAAAAAAATTATGACCCTTATAAAAAACATAACAAAATCAGCATTGAGGCTGAATTTGACATTATATCGATTTGGTTGCTAATTGGCCGTTCTTTCGTAGAAAAGAACATTAAACAAATACATATTTATTTTGCTCTTAAAAAAGCGTACGGGCCCATTAAAAATCAAAAGCGTAAATTAAAGTCCACTCTGCTCGACTTCGATATACCCGTTTCTTAGAGGAAATAATGTTTAACAGCCTATCCTTATGTTAATTAACAGAACATTTGAACAATATGCTAGCAAACAGCGAAAGCAGCTCAGAGAAGAATGCAACGTTTTTGATAACCTTAAAACTCTGCCAATTATTATCCGATGTTTATCCGACGTATGATGCTTATACAATTTCAGAGATACTGGGCACATACACTATACTGCAAAATATTAGCTTGATATCTTTTAAATTGTTTGAGATATTCTAAATTGTTTACTGCGAAATAAACTTGATCTAGGTACCGACAATAGGACTCTACTAGAGACCTTCATGAATGATTCTCTCAGGTAAAAGTAATCATTGTGTGGACTAATTTTGAAATAACAATTAAGTATTTTATTATTTACTTACCTCAACTGGAACTTTAACTCAGGACCTCGATAGAACACTCACTGGCACCAACATCTCAGCCTACACCGCAACCGCATTTTGATGAATTCGCAATTTAAATTGTAGCGAAAGCCATTGGCATTTAAGCATGAAATGAGACAGAACGCCAGTAACTTAGTGGATGTCTCCTATTACTCTAAAACGTCTAGGTCGTTGGTTCGAGTCCCTGTATGTTAAGTGTTTTTAAAATTGTCTATATTTGTATACCCTTGCAGAGGGTATATTGAAATTGTCTAGACGTTTGTAACGGATAGAAGAAAGCATTTCCGTGCTCATAAAGTATATATATTCTTGATCAGGATGACGAGCTGAATTGATTTAGCCTTGTCCGTCTGTTTCTATCTTATCTCCTCCGTCACTTTTAAAGCTAACGCGTCCAAACTTTGCACAAATACGCTGCACATTTGTCGGAACCGATCCGATCCGGCCGGTTATAACATTTAGCTGCCACAGGAACGATCGGTCGAAAAACTAGTTCTAGTGAGAAAAACTTTTTTTTTTTAATGCAAACGTCTCCAAAGTCCGTATTTACTAGTTTTCTATGCTTCTCCATGATTCTGCCAAGATTGGTCGAAATCGGACATCTATATAGCATAGCTGCCATAGAAAATTAAGGTTAGAAAAACAGATAAATAAATGCATTGAAAATAATAAAATTTGAATATTTTCATGAACACTTTTTCTGTTTTCAGAAAAATCATAACCATTTGGTGACAATTTTTGAACGTCAAATTTTTCACTGTTATATATAACTATAGCCAGCCGCGGATCTAGGATTTGCCTTTGTGGGGGGCTACGGGTGCTCAAGAAATTTTTTTTTTAAAACGAATCATGTTTATTTATTGGTGTTATATAAGTCTTCATTTACATTTCGTATGAGATCGTTTTTTGAAAACATATTTTGAACTTCAACAATCCTCGGCATTATTGCCACGTCTAGAATGGCGGCTTTGTATATATTTGGTCAAGTTGCACAATTGGGCTTCACATTTGAAATGCTTTCCTGTGCTGTGCTGTGCTGTGCTAATGAACATTTGAAATGCATAGCACACTAAGCAAACTATATGCCGAAAAAGTTCAATAGCACAGCACAGCAAGACTTTCTCGTCTGTCAGATATGATATTTTTATAAATCGAAAACGATCTTTCAACATCGCAAGCAGTTATTGGCGCATAAAAATAGTTGTACATGAATTTCTTTTTTATAGCTGTTTCTACAACTGTGTTCTTAAAATTTGTTGATAAGCGCACCAGCTCTAAGAAAAATTTACTTTTTGCTAACACGTTGTCCAGATTTTTCTGAACAATATTTCCAACATCTCCAAGTGCAAGCTTCAGAGACTCTTGAAGATTGAGAATTAGCTGCACTGATTTTATAAGACTCTGGCCCTGCTCTTCAAATAGTAAAATCGTGTTTGCGATCTCCTTATAGTTATTTTCAATATTCATCAACGATGACGAAAAGCTCCTCATTCACAATTAACTTTTGGGCCACTGCGATGCATTTGGACTTTGCGCTATCAAGTTTTTCTAGTACCTAAAAAAGATTAGTTAGAAAAGAAGGAAGTTATATAATTTTAGCTTCTTACCAGCTTAATATTTGAAAATTTTGTCGAATAAAATAAGGCAGCGTTCAACTATGTACCCCATATGATGATCACCGGCAGTGGAGGCAAGGCATATTCTCTTTATAAATCGAAATTCGTGACGGGGCCTTCAAAAATATTTTTTTGCAACTGCAATAAAGGCGTCAACTTTTGGAAAGCAGTCACGAACTTGTTCAGCAACACGATAAACGCCACGCGCCATGCAAGTTAGATGCTTCATGTTGGGATAAAATACGGACAAGTTTTTTCCGGCTTTTACCATATACGAAGCGGCATCAGTTACGAAGAGCAAAACTTTATCAGCATTTTGGCCCCTCGGCCACAAGGTTTGAATGCTTGAGTTAACAAATCGGCATGTTGATCCGAAATTCGTTCTCTCCATTTCTTTGGAGCATAAAAGAAGAGGTTTTCCGGAGATTCCTTGCACTTTTTTCCGACAATAAAATTCGCAACGCACCGTCCAGTTTTATCCGTGGTTTCATCCACCGATATCCACACGCAGCTCTCTTCGATATCCTTACGAATTTTATCAACCGCATTATTGTAGCATTTTTCCAAATAATTTTTTCGTAGTGTCGATTCGTCTGGAAAGGCTCGGTTCGAGTATTTTTCTAAAAAAATTTATTCGTTTGGTTGTCCACACTGGTTCATGGCAGGTTAGCTGCTATCATACCTTGGCACAATTCATAATTAAAATTGTTCTCGGAATCACTAGTTTCTTCTAAAGCATTTTTCGATGCTTGGGATTGGTGCGTTTTAGTTCTTACGTGTTGCACAACAAGCGATTTTTTTCACAGTTTAGCTAAAAATATTAATTAGGAAGTAAAAGGTTAATCTTAAACAATCTTGTCCATACTAACTTTAACTTAACTTTAGCAATCCATCGAGACAGAAAATACCATCTCCGTTTATTTTTAAATTTTCATATTTCAACTCCAAGACCCATTTCTGCAGAACAATATTTTTAATTGTCTTCGGCATGTTTAAATACTTTAAGTATTTGTTAAATTTGCAATACAAATCGAGCACCGCTTCTTCTTGCAGCCGCAGTTGGGAGCTGCAAAGTAACTAAACCAAACAAAACAAGAAAGAAAGTCGGTCAAGCCCGACTATAACATACTCTGTACCAAGAAAATTTGTCTTTTGATCATAACTCGAAAACCGTTCATCCGATCTTCTTTATTACTTTGGCGGATCGATAAGTTATCCTAATAACTAAATATGTCCAGAAGGAACAAGGCATCTATCTTCAAAACTGTGGGAGATATGACGTTTTTTCTAAATTGCGGGGGCGGGAGGGGGCGTGGCCAAAATTGAAAATAAACTTGATCTGCCTGCAGACATAAGAAGCATATGTCCGATACATGTCAAACCTCTATCTCTTACCATCTCTGAGATCTGTGCGTTCATACGGACAGACAGACGGACGGACGGACGGACATGGCTATATCGACTCGGCTGTTGATGCTGATCAAGAATATATATACTTTATGAGGTCGGAAATGCTTCCTTCTGCCTGTTACATACTTTTGCACAAACTTATAATACTCTGTGTACCTACGGTACCTTCGGTACAGAGTATAACAAAAAATATCTGTAGTCTGTTTATGGGATAATGACTAAGCTTTCGGTTCAGATTCATATACATGGAATTAAATAATATACAAAAAAATGTTTCCAATTTTTATGTTAGCTCTTTCTGGGATTTGAGCCTGGGCATTTCAGATTCGTAGTCAAACAACTTACATCTACAGCACAAAACCAATAAGTTCAGCTAAGAAAAATAACATATTTAAGAAACCAGAAAAAGAATATACTCATATTCTTTTTATTCTAATTTGAATAAGTATATTCAATAAATGCCAAATTTGCTTAAGCATATAAGTCCGGGCTATATATATAACCTATAGTCATCCGTTTTTGACAAAACATTGAAGAATTGTGTGAATGCTTGTAACGTGTGGGTAGTATTTGTTTAGCTAGTCAAACGACCTGCTGACCTTACGATCTGCTCGCTTCCGTGCATTCGACCTGGCTATGGAGGACTTGAATTGTGCACTTATAGCTCTGCTCTTGCTCAGCTCGTCGGATGGGGTGGGGTTCTTCCTCATCCTATCATAGCAGACACACCACGACAATATTAAGTGCACTTTCAATATAAATATTACTCTACATACCAGGTCATATTGTTCTTCACCCTTTCTTTTGCGAGCAAGTCATCATTGAGCTCAACGACGGCAGTGCCTGGTAAGTTTACAATATAAAACAAGAGCGTAAGTTAAAGATGGCCCTGCCCGACTTCGAAATACCCGTTACTCAAGGCAATTAGTGTTTAATAACCTCATGCGGCTCAGATAATTATGCAACGTTTTTTTTACTCTGCCATTTATTATCTGATATATATGAAAATTTGTGAGATTGTACATATTGGCCACATGCACTATACTGCAAAATCTGAGCTCGATAGCTTACAAATTCTAGGAGATATTCAACATTTTTTATTGCGGGGGCGGGAAGGGGCGTGGTCAAAATTTGAAACAAACTTGATCTGCCTGCAGACAATACAAGCTTTTATCTAAAATTTGGTTGATCTAGCTCTTCTAGTCTCTGAGATCTAGGTGTTCATACAGACGGAAGGACGGACGGACGGACGAACAGACGGACATGGTTATATCGACTAGGCTGTTGATGCTGATGAAGAATATATATACTTTATGATATCGGAGAGCTTTTTACCCTTTACCCTTTTTACTTTGCGAGTAACGGGTATAAATAGTTTGGAGTATATAACATACAAACATTGGTTGCCCAAATATTTAAAAACTTTGTTTCGATCTCTTTACCTTAAGAATATCTCTTTTATTTTTATATATTTCTTTTGTTATACTTAAAGCCTAATCTTAAAAGAAAAAGAAAATCAAAGTAGTGAATGAAAAGAAAAATGAATTGTATAGATATGAATACTTGATATGAAATTAGAAGCTAAGAATAAAACTATCAGCCATGCTCCCATTTTCGCTTTCGCAAAAATTTTGCGATTTTATCACCAAATCGTAAAAGTTTGTGCTCCGACATTGGGAAATCGCAAAGTTTTGCCGTTTTAAAACCGGCGACATCTGAGTCCGTGAAATGAAAAGTAAATGCAAGATATAGGTTGATGCACAAACAGACAGTCCACGGAAATATTTTTATTCAGTTCTCTAAGCTTTTTTAGATTTGTCTTACGGACTCTCCCACCCAATGCGCACTAAGGCAATATTTTAATCAATTATTTAATAGAGACACACAAAATTGAGCGAGATGGAAAACTGCTCACAATAACAACAATTTGCGATTTGGCCATGGTATGTATCGAAATATAACTATCGATAGCATGAGTTGTGGCGCTCAACAGCTGTTTTTGTTATGTGAAATGACACAAAACAAGTTGGGAATGGAACATTATCGATGACAAAAACTGGCGAAATTCGGAGCGCTCTAAACTGAAATCGTACGAATTTGCTGAAATCGCGATTCGCAAAAATAAGTGAAAACCGGTGCATGGCTGTATATACTGCAATTGTTCCGAAATGAAGGTTTAAGGTTTTCTTAATGGATCCGTCGCCGAACCAAGTGCCAACGTCTGTAGGTGTTGTCATGGTAGAGAGGGTAGAGATAGGGGTAACATTCCAGCTAATACCCCTGGCCCAATCTATCTTGATTTAGTTTATTTGTCAGCCCAAGTCTTCTATCTTAGTGAAAGTTAGGTTATTATTTGGCCGACAAAAACCCTCTAACTGAACCCTCCACGAGGGTGTCGGCTGGGCAATGGACACTGTATGCACCTCGGCTTAAAGCGGGTAATACACAGTGTCTCTTGCTCGTCTTACACCTAGGAAATGCAGTGTCCAGCTAAGGTGATGGCCAACACTACCACAACAGCACAATGTTGGGTGGAGCTGAGCCAAAGCCATGGTTAGAGGTGCCTGGCAGCAGGCATAAAATGCTATGGGGTGGTTCCCACGAACAAAAATTAACCACTATGGGTACATTAATAATGGAACACACAAAGAACCCAACTCGGGCTGGGATATCAGCCCAAACGTCGGTGGAAGGCGTGACTGCTACCACCGGCGGGCACGGTGGGGAGAGATCCCCACTTCGTGTCGCCAGCGGTCACACCTCTGTCGTGGTTGGAGCAGGCCAGGACAGTTGTACAGCTACTGCCGATACGACAAGGACCAAAGTGTGGCGCGGTACTGCAGTCGATACAGACTCGGACTGTGAATCGCATGGAGGTTCAACTAATACAGAGGCGGAAGAAAAGCTGCTGCTATCTCCAGTTCGGGCGGGGTCTAGTACCAAAAATAAGGAAAAACCCACACGAACAAAGGAGGGCATGCGAGCGAAAGCCCAGTATAAAGCGGCTCTCAAAATCAAGGCGAGACTGAACGGAAGCGGTGAGCTCACCCTAGAGGAGAGAAACAAGCTTGCGTGGGCCGAGCAAAAGATTAAGGAGGGTCGAAAACACTTCGCGGAGAAACCGGCGATGCAAGCCACCTCCGCCAAATACGCCAATAAAATGGAGGAGTGCTTGGCCAACAAGCGGCAGCGCTCAACTGAGCAAGCGAAGGCGGAGGCCCCTGCCAGTAAAAAGCCCCGCCAAAGACCGCAGAACCAGGCACAACCCCTCCCCAAAAAGACAAGTCAGCCCAAGGAATCAGCTAGCGACGTAGCAAAACGGCATCTCACCGTAGCTATCGTCGACAAAAGCGACCCTAACGGCAAGATGACGCCCGAACAGTGGAAGCAAGTAGAGGAGAAGCTGTTCGAGGAAATTTTTAAAAGGATGGAAGACCCAGCCGCGCAACCTGTAGCGTTTTACGGAGCAGGCTGGCTGTATGGAGTCAAAATCCTAAGATGCAAGGACGACCCCACCCTTAAGTGGGTCTCAAGCGTCGTTGCAGACATGGGAAGCCTGTGGGAGAGTGCCCAGCTGGAGGTTGTGGACAGAACCTGCATTCCGTCCGTTCTGAAGGCGAAAGTACTCTTTCCACGGGTCACACCAAAGGAGCAGGCGCTAAAACTTCTACAGTGGCAGAATCCTGATGTGCCAACTGGAGACTGGAAGGTACTACATGTTGCAAAGCCCGACAAAAACGGGCAGCACATGGTCCTCCAGATCAACAAGGAAGCCGAGGATCTGCTCTACCCAAGATTCGGGGTGATGGCATGGGGAGTAGGTAGCGTGCACCTACGTCTCAAGAAACGCCACCCCGAGGACACTAATGAGCACACACTGGAGGCTGGAGAGGTGGAGAACGACCTCGGCATCGACATGATGGTCGAAAAAGCCAGCAGCCTCGATATTACGGGGGCAGTACAGTCTGCTGAAGAAGACGAGGATGGCGACACAACCTTGCAGGCTGACCCATCGGGACCGGAGGATGCGGACACCAGTCATGCAGTTGAAGGTCCTCCAGGTCAACTTGCATAAGAGCAAGATCGCCTCGGCGGAGCTCCTTCTAACCTTGGAGGAAGGGCCCGCAGATGTGGCTTTAGTTCAGGAACCTTGGATAGCGGCGGGAAACAAGGTCTCCGGACTAAAGTCACAAAACTACAACATCTTTTACCCCACCCCAGTAAGTAGAGCAAGGACTGCTATTCTGGTAAGAAAAGGCATCTATGCGTATTTAATGACTAATTACAGCACGGACGATCTCACTGTTGTGGCCTTGGAGGGTGGCAGGGACGAGCCAATTCTTATGGCGTCCTGCTACATGGCGCATGAGCGGGAGGCACCACCAGCTGAACTCGGAAGACTGACGGCGGAGGCAAGCTACAAGAAGCAACCCCTCGTCATCGGAACGGACGCCAACGCACACCACACTGTGTGGGGCAGCCCGGACATCAACGACAGAGGTGAGTCTCTCTTACATTTTATTATACAAACCAGTCTAAGTGTAGAAAACGTTGGAGACGTACCCACATATATGGGACCAACCTCGGCCAACGTCCTATACTTAACCATGACCCTAGGGAACAGTACTCAGGCGTCAGAATGGAGAGTTCTTGATGAACCCTCCTTCTCCGACCACAAGTACATCCAGTTCAAGATACAATTCGACTATTGTCAAACTAGAAACGTCTATAGGAACCCCCGGAATACCGACTGGGTGAAGTACCTTAAGACAGTGGAATCAAAACTGCCGACGTCAACGCCCATCTGCTCGGTGGAAGATATTGAGAAGTCCGTGAAGACGCTCACTGTCAATCTCATCGAAGCATACAAAACCTCGTGTAGGCTCACAGTTACAAAAAGGAGAACCAGACCCTCCTTGTGGACCCCAGAACTGAAAGAGCAGAGGAAGGACGTCCAGGAATTGCTTCAAACTCGCCAAACAAGCGGATGAAGTGATCATCTGGGAGGAGTACAAGATAAGACTTCGCTTATTCAAAAAAGAAGTAAGGAAGGCAAAGCAACACTCATGGAGAACCTTCTGCTCCAGCATAGAGAAGGTCTCGGAAGCAGCCAGACTCAGGAAGCTGCTTTCAAAGCAGCCACCTATGCAGAGTCAACTAAAAACAGACGAAGGTCACTGGACAGAAAGCAGCAAGGAAGCTACATGCGCTCTTCTCGATGCGCACTTCCCGGGCTGCACTATAGTCACCGAGCCAGATACGCTTCAGGACTTAAACACTCAACAAACTAACATCCCAACCAACTTAGTCACTCCAGGAAAAATCCGATGGGCGATCGACTCGTTCGCGAGCTACAAGTCCCCCGGTCTGGATGGCATAATTCCCGCCATGCTAAAAACGACTAAAGGTTTAGTCGTACCATGGCTACAGTCCATTTTTGAAGCCTGCCTGGGGTGGGGCTATGTACCTGTGGCCTGGAGGACAGCACGTGTTGTGTTCCTACCCAAAGCGGGGAAATGCAGTCACGTGCAGCCAAAAGACTACAGGCCCATTAGCCTCACTTCATTCCTGCTTAAAACAATGGAAAAATTACTTGATCTCCACATAAGAGAAGGCATGAACCTGACCTTGGAGAACAACCAACACGCATACACGAAAGGGAAATCGGTGGAAACAGCGCTACACTCCCTAGTAGCCACCATCGAGAAAGCAATGTACCATAAAGAGTATGCCTTGGGAGCATTCCTTGACATATCTGGTGCATTCAACAACGTCTCCACGGAGGCGATAATGCGCAGCCTAAGAGCTGTATCAATTCATAAGGCTTTGAACTCGTGGATATACAACCTGCTGAGCTGCAGAAGAGTACAAGCCGAGTGGGGTACCACAACCATGACGAAGGAGGCACACGGCGACACGCCTCAAGGCGGAGTACTGTCACCCCTTCTATGGAACCTTGTGGTTAACGAACTGCTAACAAAATTTCGCAGGAAAGCACCCAAGATAACTGCATATGCCGACGACATATGCATAATTATCATCGGAAAATGTCCATCGACTCTCAGCTCAATCATGGACTCTACACTCAAAGAGATACTAAAATGGGCCACAGAAGCCGGACTTAGTATTAATGCGGAGAAGACGGACCTCATTCTCTTTACCAAGAGATACAAGGTACCGCCATGGATTCCACCAAAGATAAATGGAATAACACTAACACCAAAGAATAACGTTAAATACCTTGGAGCAGTAATCGATTGTAAACTGTCATGGAAGGCGAATGTGGAGGAAAGAGTGAAGAAGGCGACCAACTGATGCACTGGCTTTTCATTTCAGTAATACGACCGATACTGCTACACGGCATACTGGTATGGTGGCAAGCCACGGAGAAAACCACATACCTAAAGCTGATGGAGAAGACCCATCGACAGGCACTGGTCTGTATTACGGGGGCGCTGAGGTCCACTCCAACCAAAACATTAGAACACATCTTAGGTGTCAACCCTCTGGACATCCAAGCAGGCCTTCTGACACAAAAGACCGCCCAACGTCTATGTGCGACAGGCACCATGGCGCTACAAAGCTATGGACACAGCATAGTTGGTAGAGAGATCAATAGTAGCACGGACTACATTATCCCAAAGATCAACCCAATATGCACATCTGCACTATTAGGACCAGAAGACTGGCGTACAGGACTGGCCCAAGAAGCAACGCACCTCTTTACAGACGGCTCAAAGATGGACCTAGGAGTCGGAGCCGCCGTATACTGTGCAGAGCCAGAAATAAAGCTCTCATACAAACTGCCAAACCACTGCACCATATTCCAGGCGGAAGTCATCGCAATAAGGAAAGCAGCGGAGTTGGCGGAAATTCACGCTCCATACAACCAAATAAATATCTACGTGGGTAGCCAAGCGGCAATCAAGGCAATGCAAGGACACTCCATCAACTCCAGAAATGTCCTGGCGGGCAGGGAAGCGCTAGATTCCCTCAGCATCTCCAGAAAGGTGCAAATCTACTGGATTCCCAGCCACCGGGGCATCGACGGAAACGAGATGGCAGACAGTCTTGCAAAAGCCGGAGTCGTACTCGGCCAAGAAGAAACACTAAACATACCTATCTCCATACAGACGCTTCATAGCAAGATGGAAGAGATAGCAGAGAAAGAAGCGGAGGTAAGGTGGGAAAACACCAGCGGATGCAGAATCTCTAAAATTATGTGCAAGACAAGAGACAAAAAACTTACGCACTATCTGCTACAGCTCCAGAGAAGAGACTGTAGACTGCTCATTGGCATACTAACGGGACACTGCCTAGCAGCCGCTCATGCGATAAAGCTAGGCATAACAACAGAGGACACCTGCAGGAAATGTATGGAACCTGGAGTCGCAGAAACTCTAGAACACCTAATTTGCAGCTGCCCAGCAATTGCCACGACAAGATTACAAATTCTGCACACCCCACGGTTCTCTTCTTTGGAGGAAGCGGCCAAGAGACCCCCAAAACAGTTATTGGCATTTGCCAAAACGACAAAAATCCTCCTGGACTTCTAAGACAAACGTACCCAAATAATCACCCGGCCTCATTAAGGACCCTAAGGTCTATGTGTGACCCCATCTGGGGTCAGCCGGAACTACCTACCTACCTACCTAGGTTATTATTTTCAGGTCATTTCGATCCATCTTTTAGTACAGGGTTGCCCATATTCGACGGACCCATGTTTTTTTTTAAAAAAAATCAAAGAAAAAAATAAAAATTTGGCGGTGGGCAATCTTATTCATTTAATTTGTTCCAAGTAGATTTGTTTACATCAATTTTTGAATATGATATCTCTCAAATGGCCGCCTCTGGCGTTGATGGCGTATTGTGCCCTTTTTGCAGCATTTTCCATCGTTTTCGCCAACATTTCGGCCGGAATAGCGGCTATTTCTTCACGAATGTTGTCCTTGAGCTCTTCTACGGTCCTTGGCCTGTTAACGTAAACCTTTGACTTCAAATATCCCCACAAGAAGAAGTCAGGCGGCGTCAAATCGGGCGAACGCGGTGGCCAGTCCAAATCACCACTTTTCGACATCAAACGGCCCGGAAACAATTTCTTCAGAAAATCGATTGTTATGCGACTTGTGTGCGGTGGAGCGCCGTCTTGTTGAAACCAGAACTGCCTCATACGCTTTCGACGAATAATTGGCATCACAAAATTGGTCATCATGTCGCGATAACGCTCCTGGTTGATGGTAACAGCATGGCCATTTTCATTTTGGAAGAAAAACGGCCCAATGACCGTTTTCGCACTAACGCCGCACCAAACTGTGACTTTTTCGTCATGAAGAGGCACTTCTTGAATCTCCTGAGGATTTTCAGTGGCGTAAATACGGCAATTTTGCTTATTTACGGTTTTCTTATTCACATTTTTTAATTTTTTAAAAGCACGTTGAGTTTTCACAATTGACTTGTTCTGTTGAATGTAAATTTCAACTATTTCAGAGCGCTCGCGTGGCGTGTATTGTTCCATGGTAAAAATCTGCTTAGACTGACGCTTCAAACGCGGTATGTCATTAAGCGATCTGACATCTCTGTCAAAAGTTATGGCGTTGCCAGATGGGTCCGTCGAATATGGACAACCCTGTATATGGACATACATACTTGGTTGCTTTGAGCTACTTTAAGGTTTCACGCCCCTTTTCACTTGCAATTATTCATCAAAATATTTTAAATAGATAGTTTAACTTGGGCAAAATGAATAACAAAAACAATGTTAAAGGAAAGGATGGAAAATTTAGGAACCCCTATAGGGTACAATTAAGTCGTTCTCTGGTTTCTAAATTTTATAAATTAAAAAATGTGGCTCGCCCAATTCAAGCAATTCTCTAATTTTGTCCTATTTGGGTCGTGGTCGACTCATTCGAGACGGCGTTCAATCTTTTGACCACAGTTTGTCTTAAAGGGACACTTTCATTTCGGTTCAATAGCCAATAAAAGTTGAGGCTCCAAGTGGGCTTCCAAATCGCTCCAACAATTGCATGTCAATTGCAAGGCACAATCATTAAGCCTTGCATAAGGAGGCACTGGCACTAGGCACTAAGAAAATAGAAAAATAAGATTTTTGCTGAACCACTTCACTTTTCCGTACCTGGCCAAAAAAATGAAAATTAAGGTTCACAGGTTCACAGTTTTCCTGAGGAGCTGTCCGAATGGCATAGCGTAATGAGGGAGGCTCGACCCAGATTGGGGTTTAATCCACGGATCAATTTCTAGTTAAATACAATTTTTGGTTACCGCGTGATCTTTTTACATAATTTGTACATGGCCGGTTTAAAGACGATAATAATTATATTTTTTTCAAAGCTATTATGAGTGTGCACTGCACCAGAGACGCTCGATCAATGATCAAATGTCACGAAGCTAAGCCGCTTGCAGCCTATGCTGCTTAGCATGCTGAGTTTGCCAAATAAACCGAAGCTTCGAACCAAGCGTGGGCGACGAAAGATAAGAAACGGTTTAATCGTATGATATTCTTGGAATTATCCAAGGTGACCGCCAAACTGTTCTGTTATGGGTCGTTTCTCTTCCACCAATTTAACATTTATATCAGCGGCCTCTTACAGCGCGCTGCATTGTTTTAAGCCTATACTGAAGCTACAGTGCAACTAAAAAGAACTCGCCCTATGCCGTTTGAAACTGGATCCTACAAGCTGTTTTAATAAATATTTGCCAAAAGAGGTTAACAGTGAAAACAAAAAGAAAGAAAGTCGGTCAAGCCCGACTATACCATACTCTGTACCAACAAAAATATACGCTCAGCATAAATTTTGATGCTGCAGTAGCAACTGAAACAGTCTTTTGATCATAACTCGACAACCATACATCCGATCTACACCATGCCTTTGGCGGATCGATAAGTTACCCTGATTACTAAATATGTCCAGAAGGAACAAACCATCTATCTTTTAAACTGTGGGATATATGAGGTTTTTTCTAAATTGCGGTGGCGGGAGGGGGCGTGGTCAAAAGTGAAAATAAACTTGATCTGCCTGTAGCCATAAGAAGTATATGTCCCATACATGTCAAGCCTCTATCTCTTACCATATCTGAGATCAGTGCGTTCATACGGACTGACAGACGGACATGAAGGACATGACTTGGCTGTTGATGCTGATCAAGAATATGTATACTTTATGGGGTCGGAGATGCTTCCATCTGGCTGTTACATACTTTTGCACAAACTTAATATACCCTATGTACCTACGGTACAGAGTACACAGAGAAAAATATGAAGTTCAAAAATCGTTACCAAATGGTTATGATTCCGGTCTGTTTTTTCCGTTCACAAAAAACGGTGGTCATGAAAACAGAAAAAGTGTTCATGAAAATATTCAAATTTATATATTTTATTATATTCAATGCATTTATTAATTTAACTTATTCCTAGAATTTTAGGAAACTGGTTTTTATAACCTAATATATATTTTTTACGTAATAATGGCCTTTAAAATATAGACAATCTTAAAAAAATTTAAAAAAAAAATATTCAACGTTGCCTCTACGGGGACTCGAACCTCCGACCTCGACGTTTTAGAGCAGCGGTCGGCACGGCCCTACCCGGCAGGATAGGATTTTTCTCACTCGGCGTCGCTGCCGCTCATGCACAATATAAACGTTCGTGTGGCTTCGGCAAAGGTCTTCGGCTACGCTCTCAAGAAATTAAAGCACAGCGCTAGTGCTGCCGTATTGTCATGTTGTAGCTAAATCTAGCCGGTTTTAGCGTTAAATAGCTGGGTTTTAGTTATAGCTAGTTATTATGCATATAAGAAAAATGTTAGCTTTTTTTTGGTCATATCTTGTTATCTCTCATTTTTCACACACACAAATGCAATGTTGGCATGTCAATGTGATGGTGCGGACCACTGTTTTAGAGTAATGGGAGACATCCACTTGGCTAATGGCGTTCTGTCTCGTTTCATGTTTAAAATGCCAATGGCTTTCGCTACAATTCAAATTTCGAGTTAATCAATGCTTTGGCTCGAAACGCTGTGGCGGTGTCGGCTGAGAAGTCGCTGTCAGTGAGTGTTCTACCTACAACCTCTACAACCTTCGTCGAGGTCATGAGTTCAAGTCCCAGTAGAGGTAAGTAAAAATAAAAAAATCGTTAATTGTTATTTCAAAAAAAGTCCCCCCTCTACCACTACCAGTAATGAGAGTGTGGGGTGGTGGTGGTGGGTGTGTGTGTGTGTGCGGGACGCGCCACCGTCAATTCTTTTTTAAAATTTTTTTTTAATCAAGCCCGAACGGTTCATGAAGCGAAAACAAAATGTTCTTGAAAACAAGCCCATATCGATCATGAGTGAGAATAAAATGTTCATGGCATATCGTGAACAAATGTTTATGAATTTCGAAAAAACGGGCTTAGCTGACTATCATGACCAAAATGTAATGATTTTGGTACATTTAGAACGGATTTTTATACCCGTTACTCGTAGAGTAAAAAGGGTATACTAAAGTCGTGCAAATGTATGTAACAGGCAGAAGGAAGCATCTCCGATATCATAAAGTATATATATTCTTCATCAGCATCAACAGCCGAGTCGATATAGCCATGTCCGTCTGTCCGTCCGTCCGTCCGTCCGTCTGTATGAACACCTAGATCTCAGAGACTAGAAGAGCTAGAGCAACCAAATTTTATACGTAAGCTATTATTGTCTGTAGGCAGATCAAGTTTGTTTCAAATTTTGGCCACGCCCCCTCCCGCCCCCGCAATAAAAAATGTTGAATAACTCCCACAATTTTTAAGATATCGAGCTCAGATTTTGCAGTGTGGCCAATATCTACAATCTCACAAATTTTCAAAAGGATCGAATAATAAATGGCCGAGTTAAAAAAATGTTGCATACTTATCCGAGCTGAGCTGAGTAACGGGTAATTCGAAGTCGGGCAGGGCCGACTTTAAATTACGCTCTCGTTTTTTCTGTGTACAAACTTTCCTCTATTTTTTACAATGCATTTAGTCCATAAATTGATTTTTTAGTCAATAACGTCCAAATATACAATAAGTACTTAAGATTAAATCCGTTTCGTCATACAAAATATTTTTAGTTCATTGGACTATTTTTAAGCACTAAACTTTTTTCAACTTTTTTACCTAACATTTTAGGCTATACAAATTTTAAGGCCATTATTGTCTAAAAAATACATTTTAGTTCATAAAAAGCAGTTTCCAAAAATTCTAGGAATCACTTTCTTTTCAGTATGAGTATGAGTATGAGCTTGATATTTAGATTGTAATGGAGGCTTTGGTCAAATGGTCAAAAATATAGCAAATTCTGCAAATTTTTTATATGAGTGCGACTTTTTACAAAGATTTGATAGATGACGATTGTGAGCTGGTAAATAGCAAATGTTATTTATAATATAAATAAATGCAAAAATTGATGACTCTACCATTAAAAAATTGAAGAAAGCCTACTTAATCTCTGCCGAAGTTTGTACATATACCCTTGCAGTTCATATAATTAATCTTAGCAAAGGTTTTAAATAAATATCATTCAAAAAGTTAATTTTCGTTTCGAAAAATGCTAGTTGAGTGTTTTCCCAAGCTGATCAATAGATGGACAGTTTATTGTATCGCAGATTTCTTGAATTGTGTGAAGGTACATAAAATAAGTATTTCGGCGTTTCCAATCTGGCGAGGGTCATTTTTAGTGAAGGAGATACTCTCCCTGCTGATAATAACGGTGACCAAAAAGTTTGATTGCATAAATGCATTCAAACAGGGTCTTTAGTTGTTATAAATGAAACCATTTATTGTTTAGGTTCATACAACAACACCGCTTTTTAAGTGCTAATTTTGTTGGTCGTTAATTTTTTATACTATAAATTTGAGGACGAATTCTAAATCGATGAGATGCATGCAGCCAAAGGAAATCTGAGTAAGCATTCTGACGTTTAACTTTTCAAAGGGTGACTTCCTTTTCAAATATTGTTTTGTATGGTGATCCGAGTATTTTCTGTTCATAAGTCTCCACACTCTGTTTTGTAAGTTAAAACGTCATTTAATTTTCGATCAATTTGGTTACACCTTGAGCATCCATGTGACTATATATGGAGTTCCACTAACAAAACCCCTAGCTACAGCAACACAAACAATGGCTCTGAGAGTCATTCTGATGCACTTAATTCCATGATAGTAAAATTCTCTAACTCAGAAATGAATTGGTTTAAAAACTCGTCACAATTATAATAGATCTACATGATCTATTTCCAAACTACATTTTCATTTTCACTCTCCTCTTTGCGTGCCGCGACACTATTAAATTAGTATACAAATTTTTTGCTGTTCTTTAAGCCTTCTAATTTTGCCTCTTGTAAATACTTTTAATACCCGTTACTCCTAGAGTAAAAAGGGTATACTAAAGTCGAGAAAATGTATGTAACAGGCAGAAGGAAGCATCTCCGACCCAATAAACTATAATTATTTTTGATCAGCATTAATAGTCGAGTCAATATAGCCATGTAGAAAACCTAGATCGCAGAGACTAGAAGACCTAGAGTCACCAAGTTTTAAATGTAGACGCAAGCAAATCAAGTTTATTTAAAATTTTGGCCAGAAACCCTCCCGCCCCGCAATAAAAAAGTTGAATATCTCCTTAAAATATCTCCTTAAGATATCGAGCTCATCATTTGCAGTGAAGTGTATGTGGCCAAAATCTACAAACTCACAAAATTTTAAATATCGGATATTAAATGACATAGTTATACAGGTTATACAGGTTAGCCGCATGCGCTGTTTGCTTACATAATGTTGAAATATTCAAAATAGTATTAATGCTCTGTTAGTTAACATAAGCAAGGTTATTAAACACTAATTCCTAACAAGTTTATTGTCCTTAGTTTAATTAAGTGCTTGTCTTACCTTCAAAATATATTTATTCTGTATATTTACATTTGAACTCGTCCAAACTTGTTCGAACCGAGTTTAAAATGGGAAAAATATCAACTACATTTTTCCAACCCACTCGCCAAACTTACAGTTTATATCGTAGACAAATTCTGATATTGTGAAAACAGCTAAAGCTCACATTATATGGACCTGGACCACTATTGATTTGGACTTTTACCTTGGAGCCAGAGAAAGGTCAAACTCCACAGAAACAGCTTACAGAAAATATTGCAAGATCTTTGCTTAAAAAACTTCCGAACCAGTCAAATATCTAACTCCAATTTACCAAACTATATACAAAAATTTCAAGTTCCTAAATAACTTTTGCGATGTGGCTCTGAACCACGTTTAAGCCGGACCGAAACCGGCTCTGAACCAGTAAAAGATCCAACGTCATATTTTGAATCTACTGACCAAATTTCTTGTTCGTAGCATAAATACTTTCAAAGATAATGCTCTGGACCATATTTGAGCAGTTTTTAGCCGCTTTTGAACCGGTTTACAGACATTACACTTAGCCTATGACTATTTTCTGATCGACATGCAAATACTGTAAAAATTTTGTGAATATCGGTTTGGCGGCTTAGACGCTTATAACGAACCAACCTTTATATATATTATTCAAACATTCAGTTATATATATACTAGCTGAATACCTACATCGTCCGGGTCCTAAACATTTTTATAATTTTTTAAGCTTTTAATGTTCTATTTTCATTAAAACAGATTTGGAGAACGTATGACTTGACCCATTTTTACAGGGTTATAAATCTTGAAATCGGGTTTGGGCCGGTAAAATACTTTCATTTACCCAATTAAATGTTTACATCAGATATGCTTTCTTTTGCCAGTTAAGGTTATAAGGCTTCCATAACTTCTCCCTTAACTAAATCCAATAATGAAATTCACTCAAATACTTATTCATTCTCATTATATTTTAACAATGTTGTCGTTGTCTTATTGGGAGTGTAAGTATGTAGATTTTTCGATGGTCCAACTCTGGAGCAAGCTACATTTATAGCTGTCCATGAGAAAAACATGATTTTTTCAAGCTCACACCAGCTGCTTTAAGTGATTGTCCTTGGGCTTTGTTTATGGTTATCACAAATGAAAGTCCAGCCGGGAATTGCAATCGCAATCTCGGAAGATATCAATTTCACTGATGATGGTGGCGATAATGACAATTGGCTTCAAATGTTTTACACAAAGTCTAGTGCCGTTGCATAACGTTGCAGGATCCAAATTTCTCAGAAGCATAAGTGGAGCTCCCAACTTTAATGTTGACAAATGGGGACGGATTTCTGGCGGCTCAACAAATTAAGAAATTCCATGGTATAGTTGACGGCTTCTTCTGTATCAATTATTTGGTCGATGCTCTTGTACTTAATTGACTCGCCAGTAAGTTGATTCAAAACTTGATGATTTATTTTGTCATCATCGCTATATTTTGCAGCCAATGTTGCACGCTCACAGAGCCAAGCCTGATTGGAATAGTTGGCTAAGTTATTTGGAAATAATTGAACTACATCTTTCAATGAACTTTGCAGTTGGGAAATTATACTTCCAAAGTATTTCTGACAAGATGCAGTTTGCCGTCTCCGATATTTACACCCAAGACAAAGTAATTGACACCATTTAGTCATCAATTTGAAACTATTGAGTATCAAATTCTCTTAATACTTCTAGTATCAAATTGAGACTTTCGAAAGTATTGAAATGATATTTCGAAGATATCAAATTGAACAAACTTGTTTCAGGTTGAAACTTATTTGAATTAATTTTTTAGTCAATTCAATTCGATACAAGCTATTATCATTTTGAAACAAGCTGTTTTCAATGGTACACTGTGTTGTGTTAGTTTTATTGTATCAATTTGATACTACCTCTTATTAATCTGTGACTTTTTTGTATTCAATTTCTAGTATCAATTTGATGCTTTTAGGTATTAATTTTTTAGTATCATTTCGACACTACTCAGAGAAAACAGAAAGAAAGTCGGTCAAGCCCAACTATAAGGTACTCTGTACCACCGGAATTATACGCTCAGCATAAATTTTGATGCTGCAGAAGCTGAAAGCAGCGCTGCCACTGTGCTGCAGCATCGAACAGTCTTTTGATCATGACTCGACAACCAAACATCCGAACTTCACCATTTCTTTGGATAACATTAAGGTATCCTGATTACTACAGGGTGCGCCATATAAAGTGTCGGTATGGCAACACTGAATAACTTTGACAGTTACCAACCGATTGCTTTTGTTAGACATGTTTTGGAAACATCAATCTAGTACAATTTTGACCATGGAACGCTTCACACCAAAACAACGTGCCGAAATAGTGACGCTATTCACTACGCCGACGCCGACACTGAACCAGATTTTTGGAAACAAATTTTGATGACCGATGAGGTCCATTTCACGCTTTCTGGTGGTGTTAATAAGCAAAATTGTCGCATATGGGGCTCGGAAAATCCACACCGCATCCATGAAATACCTTTACACGACCAAAAAGTGACTGTTTGGGCCGGCGTTTGCGCCAAAACCAAAATGCCGCAAAAGGGGCACATTTTGTTGTGGCCAATAAAGGCGGCCACTTGATTGACGTTGTGTTCAAAAAGTAGTCGAAATAAATTGTACAGAACCAAATTAAAGGAATAAGATCAACATATAGCAATCGGTTGTTTGTTTTTATATTTATTCAGTGTTGCCATACCGACACTTTATATGGCGCACCCTGTAAATATGTCTAGAAGGAACGAACCATCTTTAAAACTGTGGGAGATATGACGTTTTTTCCAAACTGCGGGGGCTGGAGGGGGCGTGGCCAAAATTGAAAATAATCTTGATCTGCAGGCATATATATATAAGAAGAAGAAGAATATATAAGAAGTATATGTCCCATACATGTCAAACCTCTAATTCTTACCATATCTGAGATCTGAGCGTTCATATGAACAGACAGACGGACATGACTATATCGACTCGGATGTTGATCCTGATCAAGAATATATATACTTTATGGGGTCGGAGATGATTCTTTCTGGCTGTTACATACTTTTGCACAAACTGAATACGCTATATGTACTTTCGGTACAGAGTATAAAACAAGAAAGAACAGTCTTTTGATCATAGCTCGACAACCGCTTATCCGATCTTCACCATTCCTTTGGCAAATCGATAAGTAATCCTGATTACTAAATATGTCTAGAATGAACGAACCATCTATCTTTAAAACTGTGGGAGATATGACGTTTTTTCTAAATTGCGGGGGCGGTAGGGGGCGTGGCCAAAATTGAAAATAAACTTGATCTGCCTGCAGACATAAGAAGCATATGTTCCATTCATGTCAAACCTCTATCTCTTGCCATCTCTGAGATCTGTGCGTTCATACGGACAGACAGATGAACAGACGGACATGACGGACATGACTCGGCTGTTGATGCTGATTAAGAATGTATATACTTTATGGGGTCGGAGATGCTTCCTTCTGGATGCTACTTACTTTTGCACAAACTTATAATACTCTATGTACCTACGGTACAAAACATAAATATTTAGTTTACATGATTGCCATAGTACATTTGAATCTACTATGAAAAACTTTGATTTTAAGTTAAGAAAAATATTCAATTTTAATACGAAACATGTTTAATTTTACTTGTTTATTTATAAGTGTGTGCAATGCACACTGTGCACAGTAAAAATAAATATGAGCAACTTTCAATTAAATATGACCCACCTTAAATTATTAAGAATACACTTTGATTTTAGTAATTTTCATATTAGCCAGTTAATTCTAGTATGTTTTTAGTTAAAATAAAGTCATTCATATTCAGATCTAATATGAAAACTTGCATTTGCGAATTGAACAAGTTTATAGTTAATTATACTATGCACTTTTTTTTGCAGAGTATCCGGGACATTTAATAACTGACTCTAATGTAAAATTTCGCAATGAACTCAAATCTGCTCTCAAATATGTAAAAGTAAAAGTTTGTGATATCGTCAAATTTTAATTTTTAGTGTTTTGAAAAAAGGTAGGTCTATTAAAATACCACTTTCTTTAGTTAACAGTAACTTGATAATTTTGGTTCAATTGACCTATATTTTTCTCAATATCATTGCTGTTGTTAAAAATTAACTCCGATATTGTTAGTATTTGCTATTTATTGGCCCATAACATTTTTTCCACACAAAATGAATAAATTTTTTTAAATTTTGAAGTTATTCTGCAATCTGAAACTGGATTTATTGGATTTGCATTTTAAATATTATGCAACAACAATTCTCATACCTTTGTTTTAACTGCTTAATAAGTTCCTTAAATCAGGTTCTTTCAACCAAGATTCCCGAAACTTTTGCTTGTCTTTCGGCATGTTAGAACTTTAAAGCGCAATTTAATATATTCGATACATCCGGTTTCGATTACACTCAAATAAAACGTCTGCATCGCTTTTCGATGCACGTTTTTCTAACTAATGTGGGAATGGGGTAGTGCCAGGCAGCCATGCTGGCATTCTGAGCTTTAGGCAAGCTGGTCACACTAGAGTCGATCGAATGAGAGGAGCAAGATCGTGTGTTGGGGAGTAAAGAAAAGCGCGTCATAGAGGGCAGTTGAGTTGAAGTTAACGAACTTTTATTTTTTTTTAAACTTATTTTTTATTTATTTATTTAGTTACCCTAATACTAAATTATTACAGCCAATTATTACTATTTATAGCTAACTCATACTGTAGGGAGGAATTATTCAGTGCATTATCTTATTACATAATTGGGGGTTGTTTATGTGTGTTCTTAGATATACACAGAAAAAAAAAATCATGCCATCCGGTATTAAATCAATCCCAAACGATGTCAGAAGTCGGTCAATCCAGGATTTTCTCATTCCAAGTACAAATTGGATTGACTTGATCTCGGATATCTCGGCTCCAGAACGACCCTTGCTTGAAATTTCAATCCGAATGTCGAGATAAAATCATGTTATTCTGGGATTGACTTTATCTCCCCATTTTTTTTTACTGTGTTGGGATTTTGATTCTAAGATTTATGTATCTTAACAATTGTTTGTAATTTAGTTTCGAGTGTGTTTTGTTTTTGTGAATCAGTTAATTTATAAACGTGTTAACTGTAAAGGCCTGTTCCCAGGACCGCGGAAAATTTAGGACGCGAAATTGCAATTTATTAACTTAGCATCCACATAAATTTTAAGTACGGCCATATATAAGCCAAAATGGCGAAATAAAGAAACGGCCACATTGGTGGTCAGCTGTTGTGGCTGCTCCAGCTGAAAGCCACCGGCACTTCCACTTTTAGCGCGCTTGCCGCGATGATACCTCAGACTGTCTCTGAGAGAATGCCAAGCGCTTTTGCAGTCATTCACTGAGAGGCATTTATTAATTAATGCGATTAAGTTCAATACAATTAACTAACCTTCTTTTATTATTTCCGCCCCAACACTTTCCCACGCACTCTTCACTTTTATGTGGTCAAAGTGTTTTTTGTCTGTGATATCCCACAGACAAGGTCAAGGCTCAACTGCCTTAATAAGAGCAACTTTGTCCTCGCGGTTGAAACTTTCAGTACGCTTCCTTTTCCGCTCCTACTTTTTTCCCTCCGTTGTTTCCATTTTTGACGATAAAACAATTGACTGCGCTTTATTTTGTTTCTGGCAACAGCTGTTTTACATTCCACTCACGATCCAAAGCGCTATCGATATGTCAACTATCGATAGGCTAGTTGTGTACTTATTTTTGCTTCCTCAGAACATAGAAAATAAAAGCAGCGGCGGAAACTTTTCGCCGCTGTTTTTATACCCTGTTCCCATTGAAAATGGGAAAAGGGGGATCATGAAGTTGTGCGAATGTATGTAACAGGGAGAAGGAAAATTTTCCGACCCCATAAAGTATATATATTCTTGATCAGCATGAACAGCCGAGTCGATATAGCCATGTCCGTCTGTCCGTCTGTCCGTCTGTCCGTCTGTCCGTCCGTCCGTCCGTCCGTCCGTCCGTCTGTCCGTCTGTCCGTCTGTCTGTCTGTATGAACGCGTCGATCTCAGAGACTATAAGAGATAGAGCCACAAATTTTTGCACGAAGGTAGATTTATGCTGTACGCAGATCAAGTTTGTTTCAGATTTGAAAAATTCCACCCCGTCCCCCTTTTATCCCCAAAAAACCTAGACCTCCTCTATAAATCCAAGACCTAAAAAGCCGTCAGATCCACAATTTTCAAGTTAGAGCCTCGTGGTTTAGTATACATCAAGCTAGGCTCAATATCTATCTATTCTAAAAAGTACAATCAGATCGGGACCAAAAACACCGGAGTTATAAGCGAAACAGTTGGGCTGATAATAGCCCTCAGGACTAGAAAAGTATTGCCTACATTTAGGATGACATCTTCAAAAATTCAAAAACAAATAAATGAAAATAAATGAACAGGGTATTTTGTGGTCGGGAAACTCGACTGCAGCGCCCTTACTTGTTTTTATATGGAGTTTGTCATAAAATTTTATTTTCCGCGGTCCTGGGAACAGTCCTTTAACTTAAAGAGCTTTATGTTATTAAATAATTTTAGTTTGGTAAGGGAATAAAACGGGTATGTGGTTTTTAAACTGTCTAGCCGGTATGTTGTATGTCAGAATCAGGTTGTACGGCTAAATCCTCCGATTAGCCAGGTCAAATGGGTGGGTCTAGATGATGAAATTCCCATTTCAGTTTATCAACAGGCGCGTAGAACCTCGTATGCTAATAAGTGCATAATTGAAAATAAGTTCAAGAATGGCTACAACAGGGAATTGTAGTTCCAAGCTCATCGCAATTTACTGCGCCGGTGCTTCTAGTTGCAAAAACGGATGAATCAAAAAGATTTTGCTGTGACTATAGAAAAATTAACTTGAAGATTAAGACAGATAATTTTCCTATGGATCTAATAGACGAGGTATTGGAACGTTTACAGGGATCTAAAGTCTTCACAACACTAGATCTCGTGAATGGATTTTTTCACGTCTTATTTGACGAGGGCTCAAGAAAATTTACAGCCTTTGTTACGCATCACGGCCAGTTCGAATTCACTCATGTACCATTTGGCATATCAAACTCTCCTGCTGTGTGTTGCCGGTACATAAGAGCGGTACTAAACGATTTGATTGTTGCCAAAAAGATTGTTGTTTATATGGACGACATTGTAATCCCAACACAAGACGAAGTAGAGAATCTTGTCGTGCTTAAAGAGTTTCTCAAGATAGCAGCTAGAGCAGGGTTACGCATTAAATGGGAGAAAGGCCAGTTTTTGCAGAAGAAGATAGTATTCTTGGGATATGTTATTGAGAATAACACCATTGCGCCCACTCATGACAAAATTAGTGCTGTCGTCAATTTTCCAGTCCCAATGAGTAGAAACGCATTAGAAAGATTTTTGGGTATGACCTCTTATGTACGACGGTTCATTAAGGATTATGCTATTGAAGCAAAGCCGCTGACAGATTTACTTCGCAAACAGAATTCGGGTGAGAACAAGAGCATAAAATTGGACGAAAAAAGGATTATTGCTTCTGAGTACTTAAAGCATCTGTTGTCTTAGTGCGCCGGTCTTAAAGTTGTACGATCCCAGCGCTGCTACTAAAGTTCACACTGATGCAAGTAAGCATGGATTGGTGGAGTGCTGATGCAGCAAGATTCGGAAGATAGACTTTTTCATCCTGTACAGTTTATGAGCAGGAAAACCAGCCCATGCGAAGAGAAGTATAGCTCGTACGAGCTGGAGGTGTTGGCAATTGTCAACGCAGTTAGGAAGTGGCGATTGTTTCTTTTGGGTGACGATGACGATCAAAAAGGAAGATGTTCCTGCCAGAGTCGCTAGATGGGCAATGCTCTTGCAAGAATTCAGGTTTGAGATAGAGCACAGATCTTGAAGCATAATGAGGCACGTAGATGCACTAATTCGTTTGTCTTGTTGCTTTATTGAGGAAGCTACAAAGTACAGATTAAGAGAAGCACAAAACAGCGATAGCTGGATTAAGGCGGTAAAAACTATATTACTGAGCGCAGACAGCTATGAAGACTGCTTTGTGAAGAATGCAATTTTGTTTAAGGATCCGACTAAAGAGTTAATTGTTGTGCCGGAATGCATGCAGGAAGAAATAATTACCATAGCACATCGTGAAGGGCATTTTGGGGTAAAAAAGACAAGGGATTTTTTGGAAAAAACTTATTTTATAAAAAATGTACGGCAGAAGGTAGAGAAAGTGGTTAAATGCTGCGTCGAATGTATTATTTCCGATTCTAAGCGTGGTAAAAAGGAGGGTTTTTTGGCACCGATCTACAAGGCTTAGGAACCAATGGGAACCTATCATATAGACCATGTTGTCCCTCTTACTGATACAAAGAAGAAGTACAATCATATCATGGCCGTAGTTGACGTTTTCTAAATTTGCATTGTTGTATTCAACAAAGTCAACTGGCTCCGAGGAGGTTGTGAATAGACTCGAAAAGCAAGCATCTATTTTTGGAAATCCTAGGCGTATAGTCACTAAACAAAGTTTACTCCATTTCAAGTATTAACCGGACTAAATATGAGAAAGGAAGAAGACGAGTTAGGAAGTTTGTTGAAAGATATTGAAGTCAAGGAGTTGAACAACGAAAGAGAGGAAATAAGTCAAAAGGCTCAAGAGAACATAGGAGGGAAAACAAAAAAGTTTTGATTAAAAACGAAAGGCTGAAAAGATCTATAAAGTCGGCGACCTTGTACTGGTATGAAGTTGCGACCCAAATTTTTTAGTCCATACAGGGTTAAGGGAACAATGAGACATGGTCGGTACTCCGTAGAAAAAGTTGGAAACCAAAAAGGTCCAAAGACGACAACCACGACAGCCGAGTTTTTCGGGGCGAATAAATTTTCAGGACGGCCGAATGTGGGAATGGGGTAGTGCCAGGCAGCCATGCTGGCATTCTGAGCTTTAGGCAAGCTGGTCACACTAGAGTCGAGCGAATGAGAGGAGCAAGATCGTGTGTTGGGGAGTAGAGAAAAGCGCGTCATAGAAGGCAGTTGAGTTGAAGTTAACGAAGAAATAAAGTGGAAGCCAACTACGATTTAGTTTTAATTAATTAACTATAATTACCATTAAGCTACATTCCTTAAAATTATCCCGAAATAAATAACCATTTTGTGAAACCCACACTAATTTGACGGACATATCCACTGACAACAATCAAGTGTTTCTCAATAAGTGTTATTTCTGACTCTACTTTTGTATGACAGCTGTATAGACTATATAGATGTCCGACTTCGAACAAAATTGGTGGAATCATGGGAAATCATAGCAAACTAAGAAATACAAAGTATGGAGGCGTTTTCCTTGAAAACAAAAAAAATTTTTCTCACTAAAGCTAGTTTTTCTACCGATTATTCATATGGCAGCTATAACCTATAGTAATCCGATTTTGACAAAACTTTAAAGAATTGTGTGAAACCTTTTAAAATAAATATATGCCTATTTTAAAGTGGTTTACATTGAAAACAAAAAAGTTTTTCTTACTAAGACTAATTTTCTAACCTTACGTTTCTTTGGCAGCTATACTATATAGATGTCCGATTTCGACCAACTATAATAGAATTATGGAGAAAACTAATAAATACGGAGTTTGGAGACGATTGCATTAAAAACAAACAAGTTATTTCACTAGAACTAGTTTTTCGACCGATCGTTCCTATGGCAACTATATGTTATAGTCATCTGATCAGGCCGACTCCGACAAATATGCAGCGTTTTTGAATCAGAAGACTTCGAGCAAAGTTTGGTCGCGATAGCTTTAAAACTGACGGAGGAGATAGCATAGAAACAGACGCACGGGCAGACGGAAGGACAGACGGACATGGCTATAACGACTCAGCTCGTCATGCTGATCAAGAATATATATACTTTTTGTGGTGGGAAATGCGTCCTTCTATGCGAGACAAACATCTGGACAAATTCAATATACCCTCTGCAAGGGTATATAAAGGGCAGATCTGTCCGGAAAAAGGACAAAACGGTAGCACTGGTTTAGTGTGACTATTATCATGCGACTTGCGCAAAGCGGTTGTTTAAATTCTGCTGTTACTTATATGTGAGAAAGTTGTTAGTTTTTCGCATTGCAAACTTAAGAAATTAGATGGAATATTTATTGATTGCATTTAATAATGCAAACGGGTCTATTGGATACAGGGTTGTCCATATTCGACGGACCCATCTGGCAACGTCATAACTTTTGACAGAGATGTCAGATCGCTGACATACCGCGTTTGAAGCGTCAGTCCAAGCAGATTTTTACTATGGAACAATACACGCCACGCAAGCGCTCTGAAATAGTTGAAATTTACATTCAACAGAACAAGTCAATTGTGAAAACAAAATTATCATGTCCGATGAAGCCCATTTCACATTGAATGGGACCGTAAATAAGCAAAATTGCCGTATTTACGCCACTGAAAATCCTCAGGAGATTCAAGAAGTGCCTCTTCATGACGAAAAAGTCACAGTTTGGTGCGGCGTTAGTGCGAAAACGGTCATTGGGCCGTTTTTCTTCCAAAATGAAAATGGCCATGCTGTTACCATCAACCAGGAGCGTTATCGCGACATGATGACCAATTTTGTGATGCCAATTATTCGTCGAAAGCGTATGAGGCAGTTCTGGTTTCAACAAGACGGCGCTCCACCGCACACAAGTCGCATAACAATCGATTTTCTGAAGAAATTGTTTCCGGGCCGTTTGATGTCGAAAAGTGGTGATTTGGACTGGCCACCGCGTTCGCCCGATTTGACGCCGCCTGACTTCTTCTTGTGGGGATATTTGAAGTCAAAGGCTTACGTTAACAAGCCAAGGACCGTAGAAGAGCTCAAGGACAACATTCGTGAAGAAATAGCCGCTATTCCGGCCGAAATGTTGGCGAAAACGATGGAAAATGCTGCAAAAAGGGCACAATACGCCATCAACGCCAGAGGCGGCCATTTGAGAGATATCATATTCAAAAATTGATGTAAACAAATCTACTTGGAACAAATTAAATGATTAAGATTGCCAACCGCCAAATTTTTATTTTTTTCTTTGATTTTTTTAAACACAAGCTATCACACCACCCCAACAATCTGGCCATAAACTAAGAAGATCCGGAATATATGGAGTACCTGAAAGGAGAAGGCTAAAGAGGGTCCTACCTAAGGATCTCATCACATTCACCCAATGCCCCACATTAACGAATTTAGTATGTATTCACCTAAAACATTTTATATTATTGGTAAGCCTAAATGGACACTGCCAAGTGCTGTTTATATACATAAACTACACACTAGTTGAAGCTGTCAAAAAAGGGTAGCAGAAAGCTAGTCAATTAAACACTTGACTTCGATGATCGGAATGGATTTGGATACTTTCTTCAGTAAACTTTTTCTAGAAACCACACAGAGTCAGATTAAAACAAGAAAGAAAGTCGGTCAAGCCCGACTATAACATACTCTTTACCACCAAAATTATACGCTCAGCATACATTTTAATGCTGCAGTAGCAGCTGAAAGCAGCGCTGCTACTGCGCTGCAGCATCGAACAGTCTTTTGATCATGACTCGACAACTATACAACCGATCATCACCGGATCGATGGCGGATCGATAAGTTATCCTTGACATTAAATATTTCTAGAAGGAACAAACCATCTATCTTTAAAACTGTGGGAGATATGCCGTTATTTCCAAATTGAGGGGCGTACCCAAAATTGAAAATAAACTTGATCTGCCTGCAGACATAAGAAGTATATAATCCATACATGTCAAAACTCTATCTCTTGCCATCTTTGAGATCTGTGCGTTCATACGGACAGACAGACGGACAGACGGTCAGACGGATATGGCTATTTCGACTCGGATGTTGATGCTGATCAAGAATATATATACTTGTTCTTTTCGGGGTCGGAGATGCTTCCTTCTGGCTGTTACATACTTTTGCTCAAACTTATAATACTCTATGTACCTATGGTACTTACCTATGGTAGTTACTTCTGCATAAAAACACCTTATTGACACATACTGTATTTAATTAAATTCACCTTTGAAAACTTGCAATAGATTTTGTATTTGAGCGCTTATTGAGCAGAAACTGGCAATCGACGGCTCGATTGTCCCGACTGGCTTGGCCCCTCACTCTGCCTTAAAGGCAATGGGCGTTGCTACAGTCTTGAAATGCTAAGAAAAATATAAGCCTCGTCTAACACAGATGTACCGAATGGCCGCCGCCTCTCGTTTGTCATATTCTGATCCAAAACATCGGACTTGTCTAGTAGCTGACGCTAGTCCAGTTGCTTTAGGAGCCGTACTAGTACAATTTGGAAGCGACAGAGAATCACGCATTATATCTTTTGCTTGCAAAAGTCTGACGGGCGTGGAAAAACGATACTCCCAAACGGAAAAAGAGAGTCTAGCCTTAGTCTGGGCTGTAGAGAAATTCTACTATTATCTCGGTGGACTAGAGTTCGAGCTCATCACTGACCATAAACCGCTGGAGCTAATTTTTAAGCCGACCTCGAAACCTCCCGCTTGAATTGAAAGATGGCTACTGCGACTTCAATCATACAAGTTTAAAGTGATATATAAGGCAGGCAAGGAGAATATCGCGGATTCAGTATCAAGGTTATGCAACACAGATGGCGACGCCCCTTTTGATTGGAGCGGGGAACAAAATATTTTTCAAATAGTCTCCACTTCTGTCCAAGCTGCCCTAACAATATATGAGGTTGTCAACAAAAGCCAGAGCATGAAGATATCATCGATACATCAAATTGTCACTACCCTTTTCGATTGGAATTGTCGAGTGTTGGACAAATGTTACTGCGAGGCACTCGATTAGTCATCCCACAGCTGCTACGATCGAGAGTACTTCTTCTTGCACATGAGGCGAATCTGCGATGAAGCGTCGTTTAAGGTCTAAGCTATGGTGCCGGGGATTGATAGAGACGCGGAGAAGAAAGTCAAAGTTTGTAGGGACTGTTTGCTAGTCTCACTACCTGAAAATTCTACCCCAATGAAAAGACATCAATTTCCCAGTGCTCCTTTTAGGGCCATTGCCTAACAACGAGCAAATTTTGGTAATTATTGACTATTTTTCTAGATATATGGTTTTGACATTTTTGAAGTCGATTTCGTCGACTTCAATTATTGAAGCGATGAAGGAAATATATTGCCGCCTTGGGATTCCAGAATACCTGAGAACCGACAATGGAAGGCAGTACGTGAGTAAGGATTTCGGAGTTTTCTGTAAAATTTATAATGTCACCCAAATTACGACCCTCCATATTGGCCCCAAGCCAATGGGGAAGTCGAAAATATGAATAGATCATTGGGAAAGCACTTAAAGATTGCATACGCAAATAAGGCAGATTATAAAAAAAGAATTCGGGAGTATGTATTTATGTATAACGTAACACCTCACGGCACAACTGTAATTCCGCCCTCAGAATCAATGTTTAACCGGGTGATAAGAGACAATCTTCCCTGGATAGGCGATCTGACTGGAAACTTCTTAGATTTAGCTGGAAAAGACTTGGACTGCGTCAGGAAGGAAAAAGGGAAAACAATGGCCGACAAAAAGAGAAGAGCAAGGGATGCGGACATTAAAGTTGGAGATACCGTTTTGATAAGAAACGTGATCTGTCCAAGCAAAGCTGACGGCTAACTTTGACACAACGGAATATAGGGTGGTGAAAATGGATGGAAGTATGGTAGGAATCGTTGGAGGAGGCAAAAGACTTACACGGAACACTTGCCATCTTAAGAAGGTGCCAGTGGCATCAGTACCAATGGCTATGAGTCCGAGGACAGGGTTTCCTTTGAATTCAATTTCGTTCTTGGATCCCAATGTCACATCGGAAGGGTCAGTTCTGGTCTCGGATACCAATGTCACATCGGAAGGGTCGGTGGGCGAAAATGCTAGAGTGCAGACGCGGGCAATGAGAAGACTGGCTATGACGTTGGACGATGAGCCAGGGGGGAAAGAGCCTTCTTCGGAACAGCTGGTCGGGCTTTAAGAGGAAGGGGGAAACTAATCAGCTCGAAAGAAAAAGAAGGATGTAGGAACCTGATAAGCAGCATGCGACGAGTTTGCCGTCAACACAAAACACTCCTATAACATGTACACATCTAGACACACAAGTTAGTTGATATTCAGCTACGAGCCGAGTATCATCTCAATAAAGCGTGCGTTATACTGTAATTATACTGTAATTACCAGGCCAGGCTAACCAGGCTAACCGAGCAAAACAAGGCAAGAAACGTTATAGTAAAAGGCGTGCAAAAGGAGAAGGCAACAACCCAAGATGTCGAGATGCTCTTCCGTATTAAAATGGGGCTACTACATGTAAAAGTTCTAGAGTCTAGAGTAATTTTTAATAATACTCAGTCCCTGGGTCTAATAGCGGAATTGGAGACAGTGACCATGAACAAAAATTTATGTCGAAAAGGATCTATCCCATGGAAAACAGGAGCACAAATCAACGCTTTCACAATTAAAGAGAGAGCTTAATGCAATGACCGGCAAAAACGACTCAATAAATATAGGAGGAAAATGGATGCACTTTAACGATAAAGAAAAGCAACCAGCAGATAAAGTCATGGCAGAACTATTTGGAACCGATCTTCCGATAATATCCTATTAACAGCTGCTAAGTAAGTCAAAAATTTCAAAAAACGACTAGAATTATATAAGAGCTGCATACATAGTAATAATCATTTTAGTAATAAGTCTATGTCATTTAAAAATACCACAAAAACAACTAGTACAATTACAAAAGTTCTATCGTACAACACAACGGGCTTTAAGGCAAAACTTCTGCAAAAAAAATTTGTCGACCTCGTAAACCAATTCGAAATAATTTGTATGTATGAAACCTTTGTCCACAAAGGAGAGGATATGTATGTATAACCCGTATTTCAGTAGTTTTGAACTAAAATGAATTCCAGCGAAGAGAACTAGCATTAGAGGCAGGGCAAGCGGAGGAGTTTTACTTGTGATCAAACATGCTCTTAAACAGTCCGTTAGATGCAATTTTCTCACACACGATAGCACGGAATATATTGAGATATCCTCGCATAGCGAAAAACTTTATGTCGTACCTACATACCTAAATTGCACAAGCTGGGAACATGATTTCTCTAATCTTTTTGATTTCCTCTCGGAGAAGGACAACCAAAACATGCTGCTCGTTGGAGATTTAAATGGCAGAATTTAAGATGCAGAATGCTCATCAAAAAAATGAACCTGAAAACCTACTCGCATGTGCCCAAAGACTGGCAAGAGATA
Organism: Lordiphosa fenestrarum; assembly: GCA_035044985.1. NCBI lineage: Eukaryota > Metazoa > Arthropoda > Insecta > Diptera > Drosophilidae > Lordiphosa > Lordiphosa fenestrarum. The sequence continues at coordinate 110,365 of JAWNNO010002888.1, forward strand.
AGATAGTGGATACAAGGGGAAGAAAAATTATTGATTTGTGCGACTCTTCGATCTAACTGTACTTAATGGAAGATCCAAGGGAGACGCAGAGGGCAGCTTTTCATTTATCCGAGGTCAAGCTAACACTATAATAGACTTCTGCCTAATCCAAGGCTCCTGGTATAAGTGGGTGAAGGATTTTACGGTACGTGAGGAAATCTTCTCGGACCACATGCCGCTAGCAATAGATATTATTTTGGAAAAAGAAAAGGTTGTCCCGCCCCCAGAATTCCTCCCTAAACTAAAATGGTATGATAAGCACAGTGAAAAGTATAGAAAAACGCTAGACCTCAACATCCAAAGTTTCCAACAGATCAAATGCTAACGCAAGCCTCTCAACTAACCGAGCTAATAAAGGAAGCGGCCAATTCAATACAAAAACCTTCATGCCAACAATATAAGGAGAAATGGTACGACAAGGAATGTGAACAAGCTAGAAAAGCATCAATGAAAATGTTGAAAAAGGCGAAGCAGTCAAATGAAAGCGAGCATAAGGAAAAATACCAGGAGACAAATAGCGGCTACAAGCAACTTTGCCTAATAAAGCAACGGCAATATTATAAGGAACTAGAAGTCGCCATATCCCTTATAAAGGATAGCAACTCTTTTTGGTCAACAGTCAGGATGATTAATGGTAGCGCTACTAGATCGCGTATACAACTTTCTTGCAACCAGCTAGCCGAATACTTCCAAAGCATTTTATTCGCGACTTGTATAGAGCCATTGTCATTGTATACCCCTCAAATTATACATGTCAATGAATTAGATGCTACTATTACCCACCATGAATTGAAAACTGCACTGTGCAACAGCAAGAAAACAAGGCACCTGGAGAAGATCGTGTCCCAGCGGAATTCATTATGAATGACTCAGACAACTTCCTCGAAATCCTACTGAAGACCTACAACCACATATACGATACAGGAGAAGCTCCAAAAAGCTTTCAAAAAAATGTCATATATCCAATTTGTAAAAAAGGAGACCCCAAAGATGCGGAGAACTATAGAGGAATATCGTTTTTGAACACCATTGCAAAAACTCTCACGTCGATTTAACTAGCGAGAGTAAGTTCATTTGCTGAGACAAACAAATTGCTCAGCGAAAATCAAGCTGGCCTTCGTAAAGGGTACTCAACTGTAGATTGCTTATTCGTACTCACAACGGTGGCTAAGGCTTTTCTGGAAGAGAAAAGAAAACTATATTCGTTTTTCATAGACTTCAAAGCGGCCTTTGATACTGTGAACAGAAAGAGTCTTCCGCATAAATTGGCAACATCGGAATATCTACAAAAATGCTGAATATGCTGAAAAGCTTATACTCTGACAACAAAACGGCAGTGTGGGATGGCAGTACGCTGTCGCAATGGTTTGTTACGAATCTCGAAGTTAAGCAAGGGTGTCTGCTCAGTCCTTTGCTTTTCGCACTTTATGTAAATGATATTGCAGCAGATCTTCCAGACCAGAAATGCTACAGACAATGATAGATGCAACAAATGGATATTGCCAAAAATGGAGTCTTAAAATTAATTCAGTCCAAAAAGTCTAAAGTTATGGTAGTTCGATCGGGCAAGGGACGTCTTGCGCAAAATGAACACTGGAGCGTCGACGAGCCTCCGTTATAACTATCACGCAAAACATGTCTTTTCAAAAGCACCTACAGAAAAAGCTGCGAGACTCTAAGGCCGCTATAAACAGCACGTGGAAAACGCTATTTAGGATGAAAAACGTAAGCACCAGTACGAAATATAAGATGTTTCAAGCAACAGCAAAATCAATAATGTGCTAGGGAGCTGAGGTCTGGGGATACACCAAATACGAAGAAGTTGAAAAGCTTCTGAGGCACTTCGTTAAAAGAGCATTCTATCTTACTCAAAACACTCCTTCGAATGCACTAAACTTGGAAAAAGGCCTATCGGAGCTTTTTGAACACACACTAGAGCGTCATTTTCGATATATGAACAAAATTCTAACACTGCCACAGCATCGACTACCCTTCATTGCGGCGAACTTTTTAATAGGATCCAAGTCGCAATGTATTAAAGTATGGGAAAATTTATCGCAGGAATATGGTATAGTCTTGGATATTAGCAGCCCATCAACATGGAACACCACGCAACGAGATTTGCTGCTGTCAATATATAATAGAGCTCGGAAAAATTTTGAAATATCTGCACGCCAAAGCCAAACTCGTAACAGCTACAGACAATTAAACCTGAATCTCAAGGAGCTTAACTATTTCCAAGAGCAATATGACGCAACTACGATCTCTGACTATTTTCAAAGCCAGAACCGAGATGATGAATTTAAATTATACCCCATACAGGCATAACCCATCTGAGATATGCAGCCTGTGCAACATGCTCAATTTTCCGGGAGCATCGTGTACTCGCTTGGAACAAACCAGTTCTCACATTGCAGGAGATCCAACTTGTCCTCAATGGTATGGACTGGAATAAACTAGTTAGCTACATTAAAGAGGCAACACGTTACAGAACCAGCATAATGTTTTTCTTTAATGTCCTTTATTAGTTATCAAATGAATTGTTAAAATAAGGAAAAACAAAATCAAATAAAGGAACTTCTACTACTACTACTACTGTAATAACGCACGCTTTATTGAGATGTTACTCGGATCATAGCTGAATATCAACTAACTTGTTCCTCTAGATGTGTACACTAGAGTGGGTCAATTTGTATGGGCTTAAAAAAATGCACCAAGCGGTTGTCAAAATCGTAATCTACGATGAATTCTGAGAAGGATTGCTCAAGAAACCATGGGTCTAAAATCAAAATCGAGCCGATTTTTAAGAAGAAGTTTTTCGAAAGTCGATCAAGACCGACTATTATACACTCAGTACCTCCCAAAGATTGTGTTAAGGTGTGTGAAGTGCCGCCAATCGCCGTTGCGGTCGCTACCACCAAGCATCATTTTTGTTTTCCTTATAAACCGACTACCGTTATGTGACGAAAAACTTCTTCTTAAAAATCGGAAGCTCGATTTTGATTTTAGACCCATGGTTTCTTGGGCAAACCTTCTTAGAATTCATCGTAGTTTACGATTTTGACAACCGCTTTGTCGCGAAAAAAATTGACCCACTCTAGTGTACACTGTACATTTGGGCGCACTTTTTTGTATGGATAAATTAAGGTCATACTGGCGCCCCCTGATTCGATAGTTTATTGTGTATATTTAACGAAAAAAAAAGTGCAAAAAGTAATGATTTAGTGGACGCGCCGGGGCACCAAAGTTTTTTATATTACTCATACGCAGCGTTGCCCTTTAACTTTATATATTTTTGTAGTTGGCGTCGACTTCAAACAAAATGTTTTCGTGTTTTCAAAAGGTTGCTCTGATTTAAACTATAGTGTGCAAAGCATAGGGGAATATACCAAATAAAATTATTTATTCTCACTAACTTAATTAGTAACGAGAGCGTAAGTTAAAGTCGGCCCTGCCCGAGCTTCGAAATACCCGTTACTCAGTTCAATTTGTGTTTAATAACTTCATGCGGCTCGGATAAGTATGCAACATTTTTTTAGCTCGGCTATTTATTATCCGCTCCTTTTGAAAATTTTTGAAATTGTAGACATAGACTACACTGCAAAATCTGAGCTCGATATCTTAAAAATTGTTCGAGTTTTTCAACATTTATTATTGAGGGAGCGGGAGGGGGCGTGGCCAAAATTTGAAACAAACTTTATCTGCCTGCAGACAATACTAGCTTACATCTAAAATTTGGTTGCTCTTACTCTTCTACTCTATGAGATCTAGGTGTTCATACAGAAGGACGGACATGGCTATATCGACTCGGCTTTTGATGCTGATGAAGAATATATATAATTAATGATATCGGAGATGCTTCCTTCTGCTTGTTATATACATTTGCAAAACTTTAGTATAAACTTTTTACTCTACGAGTAACGGGTATAAAAACAGTTGGAGGAATACACATACTCTTAAGACTTAAAGCCACTTCGTGGAGGACTAACATGTTGCGCTGATCAAAGCATCTCATGTAATGGGATTTGGCCAATAAAAAGCATTTCGATGCTAGCCGGCACCTGCTCCATCTGTATTGTATGCGACCTTTTCGATATCCATTCCCCCAATCCCAGGCGCACACCATCGTCTGCTCTATATGTAGAAATACTTCCTATTTTCGGATAGCGAGCGACAGCACAAGATGTTTCGTGCGTCCTATGTCTATATAGACCGCACCGATGTTACGAAACCTTAAAATTGGTTCTGCTCCCTATCTGTGCCTGATGACTGTGATACAAGCTTCCAGAAAAGCCTCATTGAATTAAGGGAGAGAAAACTGCGGGGGATTTGTTGCTTGGGACTCTCTGGCATCAGATAGCAACCAACCTGTGGGGAGATTCTTGATTCCTTCTAAACATTAAAACCCACATATACATATTTAATTAGAATCCCTTAATCTTTCTCTCCGCCAAAAGTTGTACCAACAAAAACCAAAAACATATTAGCTCGAAAAAGATCTTTAATTATACTCTTTTTTCCAGTTTTATTTTTTTGCCACTGAACCTGGCCTCTTCTTCAGGCTCATATTCAGAATCCACATCATCTTGTTCCTGAGCCTCAGTCTCCATTTCCATTTCTTCTTCCTCTTGAGTTTTTGGGTCTTTTTCCAAAGCATTGGCGTGGGCAATATGAAAGGTATTGCTCAAAGTGGTTTCAAAATCACTCTGCCGCCTTCTGAATATCTCACCCATTCTATTTATGTTTTTATACCCTTGCAAAGGGTATTATAATTTTGCCCAGAAGTTTGCAACGCATAGAAATACTCATTTCCGACCCCATAAACTATATATATTCTTGATCAGGGTGACGAGCTGAGTCGATTGAGCTTTGTCCGTCCGTCTGTCCGTCTGTCTGTCTGTTTCTAAGCGAACTAGTCTCTCAGTTTTAAAGCTATCGAGCTGAAATTTTGCACAGAGTCTTCTTTTTGCTGCACACTACTAATATGTCGGAACCGACCGGATCGGATGACTATATCTCATAGCTCCCATAGGAACAATCGGTCGGAAAACTAGTTTTAGTATGAAAAACTTTTTTCTTTTAATGGAAACGTCTCCAAACTTTGTAGTCGTAGGTTTTATATGTTTTGTTTATAATCCTACCAGTTTTTATTAAAATCGGACAACTATATGGTATAGCTGCCATACAAAAGATAGGTCTGAAAAACAGTCTTAGTTAGAAAAACTTTTTTGTTTTTAATGGTAGCATCCTGCAATTTTGTATTTGTTTGTTTCTTATGCTTTTGCATAATTCTACAAGTTTTTGTCTAAGTCGGATGACTATATCATATAGCTCCCATAAGAACGATCGGTCGGAAAATGGGAAAAAAAATATTTTTTGAATATATTTAAGCGAGCACTTGCAAGGGTATAAAAACTTCGGCACAGACGAAGTTAGCTTGGCTTTCTCGTTTTTTTTCAGCGCAGTATATTCCTGGTAAAGTCCAACTATATCGTGGACGATACGTCTTAAGCTTTTGACTGGGGCTTGAGCGTCCGTCCATAAATTGTGCAGTTGGTGGGCAACTACATTCGCACTTCCACACGCACTTTCAGTGGCAACTTCCGTATCCGGATGTCAAATAAAAGCACAGATAGTAGCCCAACTGACTCGACAAAACCGGGCCTTAAAGCGAACACCAAGAATGCGTGAGGTTCCTTGTCCATGTTTGTTTTTTGGTTAAAAATTTTAATATCTGTACTGCAAAAGGAATCGATTAAGGGGGCGCCCTTAGTAAATTTCAATTTTGACCTTAAAAAGAGCGCCCTACTGTACATGTTATAGGAGTGTTTTGTGTTGACGGCAAACTAGTCGCATGCTGCTTATCACGTTCCTACAGTATACATCTATTTTGAATAGTACAATTAGATCGGACAAAAAACACCGGAGCCATAGTGGCGTGTTAGTCAGGGCTAGAAACGCTAAATAATGTAGCCTGCTTTCAGGATGACCCTTTAATAGCTGTTACAAAAACCGGTTACATTCAAATTCAAAAACAAATAAATGAAAACAAATGAACAGGGTATTTTGTTGTCGGGGCACTCGACTGCAGCGCCCTTACTTGTGTAAAAATAAAATTAAAGTGGGATTTAAAATCTTTAATTTTCAGAATATGGATACACTAACCAGCAGCTACAGTATGTTGGTGAAGAGGACCTACAAAAAATGTTTCCCCTCCGGGAACAAAGTGGGTTGCGCTCGGAATTCACAGCAAAACTACTTGAGTTTAGAATATCTAAGGTAACTACCCATATAAACGAATATTTCGTAGCTTATAAAAAACTTCATTAATTTAAATTTTATTTCAGGGCTTGGAGGATTTGTCTCTCTACTTCTCATACCCTACTTCTCTCCATACATCAACACTTCGTACAAAAAATGTTTCTCGTTCGTAGCATCGCCCAGGTTAGTGAAATTAGCGCTCAAAGTTAAAATCTCCGATTTAAAACATAAGTTGTGCACCTTAAAGAAATAATCAAAATTCAATTCTCAACTAAAGCCATTTGTTATTTGGCTAAAATCGGTAGCGTATTATGTTTTCTAATTTGGGGTTTTTTGTTGATTATCTTGCCACGTAAATGGTGAAGTTATGGCCACTTAAATAAAATTTTTGCCGGCCAATCACTTCCAATCTTATGTTTATTTCTTGCATTACTATCCCATTCACATAAAAACAGTAATGTTTTGTGCATCCAGTCTGCAAACTTTTTTTTTTATACCCTTGCAGAGGGTATATTGAAATTGTCCAGATATTTGTAACGCATAGAAGAAAGCAATTCCGTCCACAAAAAGTATGTTGTCGGAGATGCTTCCTTCTATGCGTTAAAAACATCTGAACAATTTTAATATAACCTCTGCATAGGTATAACAACATTAAAGTCCAAAACTCGAACTCATTTTAAAACTATTATAAGCATTTCAAATATTTTGCGTATTTTGCATATTTTTTGCATATTTGAATATGCAAAATATGCAAAAAAAAAAGTTACTTCGGATATGCAGTTTTGTAATGGAAAGGTGGATATTTAATTAGCATAAATGCCGACTTACACTTCAATCTAACTTCATTTGAAAGTTGCATAAAAACCGATTTCTATTTATAATGTAATGAAATAAGAGGTGGACGAAAACATTACACTAATTTTTAAGTTTTCAGTATTAATAAAAGAGGCAAAGTGGATAGAAATTAATAACAACTACATGTATAAGGCTAATTTGTGTGCCACCAATTTTTTTAAACAAGGACTATCTCCTTTTGAGATTTCTAAGCTCATTGGTTTCAAAGGGGCTTGATATAATTTTTTTTATTGTTTGCTCTTTTGAACCATTCGTAGAGAATGGGAATGCCTTCGTTATTTTAAATACAATTAATGCTATCCAAATAGAGGAAAGCTTCTGGTGGTACAAAGGCATTTTCTAGTGTGTTTCTTATGTAATCTTGGCTAACGTAATAAGGTGCTAAGATAAGGTTAGGTTAGGTTGAGATGGCTAGGGACAATAAAATTGTCCCTTCACTTAGGCCAAGATAGGCCCATTGCGG